>JAOVVO010000987.1:0-23249 GCA_028564675.1 Onchocerca lupi | reverse complement strand
TATATATATGAATTAAAGGATCTCATTTTTATCAGAAAAAAAGAGTAATATGACGACAATTAAATTCAATCATTTATTACTGGAACAAGAAAATAAGAGAAAATAAAATATCTGATTTAAAACTTACAAAGTCCTAATCCAACGATCGTAGCAGAAAGAAGAATTGTTCGGACTACTGATTTCTTCTGTTTCTGTTCGTTCGAGTAATCCAAAGCAGCCATATACCCTTCCTGTAATAATATATAGGCAAGAATTTAAAACTGTAATCTATTTCAGATTTTAAACTTGCAACACAATTTATAATAAAGTGGATATTGTTAATAAGAATTAGTATATTGCAACAACAATAGTCTTTTTCCAAAATGATGCAAAAAATTAAAAAATTTCCAAAATAACATAAAAATCTCGCAAAATTATGCTTGAAATCGATTTAAGAGAAGATAACATACTAGAAAACCCTTTCTATCATTATTGGATACTGTCTTCAGTTTTTCGCGAAAAGCTTTTGTTTGCGGGCCCTTTTGTCTAACATTCTAAAAGAAATTTTGATATAACAAATCCAAAACTACATATGAATCATTACACTGTAAATTTCCTCATAAAATACATTGCAACATATTCGCAGTAGACTTGTTCACTAGACATTCGCTTAAATTCAAGAAATTCCAATATATCTACCCCCTTCTCCTCTTTGGTGCTGTTGACAATAATCATTGCTGAATACTAAAAGTGAAGTTATTGGAAAAATAGTGGAGCATCATTTCAAAAAGAGTTCTTCTATTTTATAGACAGAAATTGGACTTTATTATCTATATTTATCTTTTAGGCATAATTTATTCAGTAATAGATTATGTGCTAGACGATGTCCTAATTTTGTTGCATTCTGGATTATCCAAAAACCAAAAAACATAGTGACGATCCTCGCATAAAAACAACGGATATTTATACAATTCAAGCTTCTCTCTTTCAAGAAATCACAACTCAAAATAAAAAAGCCAAACAAACAGAACCTCGAGCGTATTAATGCCCAAAATTGCAAAAAATCCTTTCTTTGGTTTATTTATTTTTTGCGCTCGCTGTGTCCGAAAACCTCGCTTCTGTATGTCTAAAAAGTATCAGCTGTACACTGCTTGTGGAAAGTGATAAATATGTGACATTAAATCTCTTTTTATACCATTACGTTTTGGTGACAAAGATTTTTCTTCCATACAGCAACAAATAGCCCACTTTTACACGAAGAAAACCAAATCAGTAGAATTTTTAGCAGCCTATTTAATGCGTGAAACAAGAAAAAAACTAACAGAACTGTGATCTTGATGGGCAATAAATCAGATTCAGTGAGTTCTCCAACCTTAAAGTTACTATTGAATTTTTTTGTCTATATTGTAATGCGCACATTCGATTTTCTGAAACACTATTTGGAAATCAAAGAATGGAAAAGACGTAAGAACTGTATCTTTTTTACAAAAGAAAATTGCAAAAATACTTTGCTAGTATTAGCATCTGTTTTCGTTTTTGAACTCAAAAATTTCGGTAAGAAAGAACGAATGAATTTCTATTGCATATAAATTGGATAATAAGATGGAATAGTATAACTGACCGCTTTATGAAGCCCAAAAAGGCATTGAAAAATTAAAAACAAAACATTCTTTAATATCTAAAATAAATACCACGAAGAAGAACTTGAAATAAGGATGCACTGAGTGAATTAAAACATCGTTTATAGGCAAGCTGACAAACAAAAGGACATCCTACTGAATTCAGTTCATTTCTTATGTTAGTTCTTGATGGTAGCCATATATTCTGGATTTGTGCTGCGAAAGAAGTTGGAACAAGTAATGTGGCCATTTCAGTATTGTCTCAGAAACTGAAAAATGATAACTGTTAGTCGAAATGTTTGTCAAACTGTAGTCCACTCGGATGCGAACGATAAAAGATATCAATAACCACAACAGTATTGATGACATTTATTTAAGCATAAGTTTTACAAAAAAGTCCTTCGAATACCTTACAGAAATTTCACAGAAAGTGAGCGAGCTGAAATATCGGACATATTGTTGTACTACCTCATTTAAATCGGTAATATAAATTACTTCCACACCAGTTTTCTACCTGGTACTTGCTTCGTTATTATTATCATTCAACTAAGCATGCAGCCAAATAAGAGATAATAACAGCATTTATTAATTCCTTGTTCCAAATCAAAGTAGTTTTTCTATTTTAAACACAGAAATATACATCAGATCAATGAATAATCGTAATGAGAAGATTTGAATTTACTACTAAAAGATATCATCAAACATACCGATCGCCATATTTCGAAAATGAACCGTATCTGACGTTGATATAAGTAATCATTTAAATATGATGTAAGATAAAATTTGAAAAAGTACAACTCATTGAAAAAGAGACTAATTGAAGGCAGAAGCAAACTTTCCCTCTATTTACGAAAATATATCATTGTAAATGAGGTCAAAGAGCTGAACTGACATGCATATCAAATATTTCTGTCTATTTCTATCCTCCATTTTAACTTGCACTATGATGTATTCTTACACTTTCTAAATTGCACTTTGATCTTCCACCTTCCTTTTTAAATTGCATTAATTGTACTATGAACTGTGGAATGCAAATCTGACATTTTTCTTACTACGTATTGCCGTTCTATTTCAAGTTCTGTTTTACTCACTCAACGATCCTCTCAATCATATCAATTTTCAGCAGAATGAATTCCACTGATGATTCATGAAGCAAATTAAGTTTGCTTAATTAAATTCACTTAAACTTAATTTTTCCAAACTAAACTTTTACTTTTCCTAAACTTAATTCACTTAAAACAGTACCGAGTTCCATCTAACTGGCTGCATTGCTATTTTAGCTTTACCCTTGTCGTCCCTACTCTATCCACCTTGCCATCTTATCCTGTCCATACTTCTGTGACACGTCGATTTTCATTAAGATCATTGATGGGAACTGCAGGAAATGCGGTTGAGGTTGCCTGTAGATGGGTACGTGGTAGGTTGGGGTATCTTTACGGTTATCTGATAGATATGTTTTAAGATGTCTGGAGATAATCTGAATGATTTTTACCTGCGTTACTACGTTGGCCATAAAGGGAAATTCGGTCACGAATTCCTGGAATTCGAGTTTCGTCCGGATGGCAAGATGCGATATGCGAACAATAGTCAATATAAGAATGATACATTAATTCGGAAGGAAGCATATGTTGGTAAAATTGTTGTCGAAGAACTAAAGCGTATTATCGATGATTCGGAGATCATGCAGGTTCGTCAATTGTATATTATTTGGTTATCTTATAAAACAAACACTGTTAACCTGCATCATAAATCTTTTTGATTGATTTCATCTGTATATATGGATTATTTGGACGTTAACGATGTTAACCATTCATTTCTAGCTTTTCTTCTTATCAGGAAATATGCAGCTTTCAATGGTTTCTTTCATTTTTTGTATTTTCTTAATTCTCTTCCATTCGTCATATTACCCGAAATTTCATCATTCATCATAGTCTTCATATTGCATGATTAAAATTTTTGATTTTTACGAACTGTTTTTACGTCTAGTTATTGAGACTTTAACTTCAATCATTTCATTGTTTTATGGAAATTTTGAATCTTTAACTCACAGCATATCACGAAGTCCGGCTTTTTGTCTTCCTGAAGGGACACTATGTTATTAAGCCTAACATAACTGCAGAATTAAAAAAAAAAATTCGGTGAAATAAAATTCAATTTGCAATTATTTTTATTGGAGTGATTTTCTAATCCATCTATTCCAATGTGGTATTTATACCAATGTTGATGAGCTAAATGCTTCATTTTTTATTTCTGTTTAGTATTTGAATTATTACAGGAAGATGACGCGACTTGGCCGGAACCGGATCGTATTGGTAGACAAGAACTGGAAATTCTTCATAATGATGAACACATATCTTTTACTACTAGGTAACATTTTTTATTTTACTCGTTCTCCAGCAATATTACTGATTACTTTGTTGTTGTTTTGTTCTGCCAATATTATTGCAAATATACCAAATGCTGGTAAAATTTTGTTTTATATTTTACCACCATTTGATACGTTGCCATATTTATATTTCATAGACAGATAGTTAACGCATACCATGTACGTTATTTGACCGTTCAAATGCTAATTGGACATTATTTATTTTCTATCTCTTGATCTGTCTTGTACAAGATCAGATTTAATAATAGAAAATTGTCATGCCATATACATAATATTTCAGCAAAATTGGTTCAGCTGCAGACGTAAACAAAAGCAGAGATCCAGAAGGACTGAGATCTTTTTATTATCTCGTGCAAGATCTCAAATGTTTGGTTTTTTCGTTAATTGGCATGCATTTCAAGATCAAACCTATCTGAAGCTTGGATTGAATTTGTTATTCTCTTATGTCGTTACTGATCTGTTTTTTTTTTTTTCTTTTTTCTAGATGAATTATGTTAATGTAAAGAAAATACCAGAATTAATGGTGGTTGCGGAATAATTTAAATCTGAGAAATAAATGAAACAATTTTTCGAATTTTTATCCAAAGTTTTTTCCCTTTCGTATCCACTTGTCTAGAAGAATTTTCAGTCATTCAACTTCATATTAGAAATTGATGCTGCTTGAGAACTGGAGCTCCAAAAATGTTGTGCATTTTTTTATACAAAATAAACGAAGAGTATAAATGTCAAAACATCAACATGATCAGTTTATCTGACCAATGTTCAAAAGGAATAACAAAAAAGTCTTTTTTATTATGAATCTAAAATAAATAAATAAAAACAGCAGTTATAGAGGAAAGGCAAATTAGCAATTAGGGCATATATAAAATTCTTGCCATGGGATGCCTCGATGCTTGACTTAAAGTTGTAATTGAAAAAGAATAACATAATGTGAATATCAGATAGACCTTTTTTTCTTCACATGACGCCATTTATCAGAGACAGTATGCAATTATTAACGGAAAAAATTTCAACAGTGGAATAAACATAAGAAAATACTGTGAAAGACAGTCAGTTTTAATGGAATTGCAAAAATCGAAGTCGACAAAGAGAGATCTAAAGACACGTTTAAAGTGGGGGAGAGATCCAAGCATCTATTACTTTTTTTTACTGGTCCAATAGGATTTAGAAATTAGATCTGTTGTCTTTCAAAAAAATTATTTGGCTTATTAACAAAGAGAAAAGTTTACTTTGAAGAAGCGGATGTCACTAAGAATGATATGATAGCTTATATGAATCTTAATGTCTTCAATTTCTTCATTATTTTTTAGAACATATTCCATATGATAGAAGGATGATAAATTATACATTATATATAGCTCTTAGGAAATTTTCTTGCAGTTCTTATTTAGCAAATAGAGTGAGCATAACCTTGACGAGTAAAGAAATATGAATCATGATAAGTCGATTTTTGCCGATGTGTACTATGTTTCATGGAATAATTGCAACTGTTTGCTTGCTCCTGGGGAAATAAAAAAAAGGTAATAACTGGGCAACTGCGATCACTGAAGCAATAGCATTTGGTACCTGAAACGTATCTCATTCTTGGACAGTCTTAAATCTCTCTAAGAATCATAAACCTGATTTTATAGGATACAATATAATAGTTTCTCACATCCGTTTGAACCTCTTATTTTTTAAACAACTATTGACGAAAGAACTATGGGATATTTCAATACGGAAAAAAATCAGTACCTTTATGTAAATATCATCAATAAGAATTCCATACAGCAACCATTCCGTTGTCACAAGAAGTGTCAGACAGCAAAGGGGCAATGGCATTGTTTCTGTACAACGAGTACGAAGAACTTCACGCTGAAATTTATGAATTAATCCTAAAGGGAATTTCTAGATTTCTTTTGGGAATAATGAAATAATGAGAAATATTTTCATCTCGCTTACCAAAGCTTCCAAAGGCGCGGCAACAGAAAGTATATTGAATATCACACAGCAGATTCCCAAACGTGAACGGACTACTTCCATAGATAAGCCATAATAATGGATGTAATAATGTGCACTCATTAAAAATATCACTTCCAAAAAAATTAATCTAATGCAACGATTCTGGAATTATTGATAATATCACACTAAAACCAAAATTTTAAAATTTCATTCTTTGTATTAACCAATGTTAAGCAACATTACCAACTTTTGTAGCATATGGTGCCATCAGGAAATAGTAAAAAAGATAGAATAAATAGAGCAATGCAGCCACTGAATTGACACATACTACAGTCTGAAACATGAGTTCATATTCATTGACATTCCCATTTTTCACTGAATTTAGCAATTGATCTGATTTCTCAAGAAAAAATCGTTCAAAAGCTATATTGTTTTGTTTCATAGATAGAGAAGCGACCAAATGTAAAAAGAATTTTTAATTCTGAGCGAATACCTTATCATTCCTTAAGAGACCATATTGTAACCATAGTTGTCCAGAAAGAAAGCCCATATGAAATGGAGCCGAACTGATACCATCTGTTGTCCCTTGAGACTGAAATAATTTAACTGTCAAGTGGCGACCAAATCAGGGCTACACTTCCTCTAAATCCTGATAATTTTGATTACAATATGAAAATCCATAACTTAACAGAAAAGATTAACAATAAACTATGATAAATACATTACAAAATACTTGCGATCAACAAAAAAAAAATCTCAATATTTCTAGGTCCCTCCCATAAATCGAACTACCTTCTGCTGCCTATCTTTTCCATGTTTCCATAGAAAAGAAGAGTAAGTTCACAGGTTCCCAGAGTCATTGGCCACTTTTGTATCAAGAATATGCTACCGCTTCAGTTTGGCTTATTTCGAATAAAACACCACAGCATATCAAATTTGTAAACAATCAAAAACAAGAAAAACAGACCTTTATACGCCAGCATATTTCAAAACCAGTTAAAAAAAGACACACTGTAGTTCCGATTGCAAGCGTGCTCAGCCAACTCAATAACTGACTCGGAAATGACTCCTCCACATGTGCTACTGTCATTTTTGCACTCTTTTCAATTTAACTACTTAAACAAAAACAAATTAAGAGTGATGTAATGGAAACCGCCCTTAATGAGTTTCATCTCAAACATACACAAAACTAAACTTTTTGCATATTTTGTTGCACATACATTCGTTAAAAGAATGATTTAAGTAAATTCAAAATAGAATAAGAACCACAAAGTCATATCTACTGAATCTATCCCAAAATACTTAATGACCAAGAATTTTGAAATCCACTTGAAATTTTAAAATAAAAGATGATACTTCATCACTAAATACTTCTTAAAATTGCGAAACTTTCTTTGGCAGTGAATAAAGTGGAAATTGTGTAGTGAAAGTAAAAGCCATTCTGCGTATTCAAATATTTCATAACCACACCAAATATCGACAGAATCAATGACATACATTTTATTAAAGAAATAATTAAAAGACAACAATTTCGCTATTTAGCACCACCATAAAACTCAAATCTTGTAACTGCCAACAGCTAAGTTACTGACATAAATCTTTTTCCATGAGAGACCGTTAAAAAAGTAGAAAAAAAAAAACAAATTAATAAGAGGCGACAAGAAAATTACTTTGCAGAAACTGAACAATGATGGCAAAAACACCTCATTATTAAATTACGTGAAAATTTTCCCGTATTCTCAAATAATAGTTCATGATTTCAAAAAGTTTAGAGAAAATATACATCCAATTTCTCCTATCTACCGATTCCGTTATTGGAAGCTTTTTTTTTTTTTTTTTTTTGTTTTTTTAGAGTGATGCAATACAAAGACTTATTCTGTACGAAGTAAATAACATTTTCATCGGACATACTACGGTGTTTCGAAATAAAAGAACCTCAAACTGCCTGAATGATTATACAATGATGAACAAAATATGACGTAGTAAACTTGATAATATCAACACAATGCTACTTGAATAACGCTATTTTAGTAAGGTTGAGCTAACGAGAATGGAACACCAGAAGCATCTCCAGAAACATTAGAAGTAGAACTATTTCCAGCGTTTCCATGTTTCTGCTGCTGCTTTGCGCTTAAAATTGCTGGATCTTCCAGCTCATGTTGTTGCATGGCATTCGGATCCAATACCATTCCAGCAAATTTACTCACTGCTAATGATGCTACTTCAATCATGCCCACGATCACTGCTCCAACGGCAGCTGAACCCATCATTACCTGTAATAATCACAACATTCTGTAACAGAATTAGCCATGTTACAATCAAAATAAAAAAACTTACCAATTAAATTAATAAAGCTCCACCTAGGAAATAATAAAAGACTAATTACAATACAAACTCACAAATATCCCCAATTAATAATAGAAGTAGATCATTTTCAAATCACTTCATCATTTCGCTTAATTATGCGATCTATGAATAAAATTTTTGAACTTTATTCCTGATCCAAAAAAGAAATGAAATATGAAAAACTTTTCAAAATTAAGAATGCAAACCATAGGGCCAGATCGCACAGCCAATAGGGCACCAGTCAATCCACCGGATACAACTGGATTGAGCATATCTTCCTACAATATTTGCACTTATAATGGAAACATAAAACAGCTATAAATAAAAAGTCCTTGTTTTCCTGAAAATTTTTCTAAACAAATTTCTTAGAATAATGAAAATAAATTTAAAAATAAATTTAATGAAATTGATACAATTGCAGAGTAAATAATTATGAACCTTTTTTCTTATAGCTACTAAACTACAATCAATCGCACTAAACAAACCACCCCATGCAGCAAACTGTCCACCAACGACTGGTGATCGCGTGCGTATCTGTAATCAAGTGAGATATAGAGCTACAAAACCTTTCCGGTGATAAATAACTAATGAGGATTAAACAATACGGTTAAAAATACCTCACGCACAATACCAACAAGTTTATGTCCCCAAGGAGAATTTCTGAAACCACTATGAGCATGAAATATAGATCCACCAGCTAGTCCTAGTGAAAATGCACCACCAACATCATCTCCAATTCTGTATGGACTGAAAAATATGAGCTTACTGGTATAAAATGAATCATTAAGATTAAAAACGAATAAATAATACACGAAACATATTAATTGGTCGCAAAAATTATATTTTAGTGATATCTATCATATGATTTAATAGTTCTGCGAATCCCACTTGATCAAATTTGTTTATCAGAACAAAATAGCATCCAAGGAAAACATTCCAACACAAAATATACAAGGATAAAGGAAAGAAAAGAAAAAAAAGCCAGATATAGCACAGATATTGGGAGCATAGCAGTAATGGAATACTGATTGATAACAGAATTTGCAAATAATCAATTTATACTTATATTATTTAAATGATCAATTTGTACCTGCATTCAAAAATGTCTAGAGGTATAATAGCCGTCATTTACGGCACCAAAAATTTGAAACAATGGGCACGAACTTTAGTTGATTAGCAAGATACAAACAATGATAATTATTAGGTACAAAAATAGAGAACGACAAGTAAAGGCTTACTTACCACGGTTCACGATCATCCATTCGATCAAACAGGAAATACGAAAGTACGATTGATTAATGGCAACGAATAACTCTGTATACCATATAAGTATTACCTGAAACTGACTTCATCACCCAAGGATTACTGCAACTCCCTCTTTCTCCCCAGACCCTTTTCTCCCTAAACATCTCGGTAAACTTCGCGGGAATCACCCCGGCTTTATTAGGATAGGTAGAAGTGTGTATTGAATATAACGCAAACGCCCGTTAAAATAAGACTGAAGTTAGGTGGGATTTCGAATTTTCGTAATAGTTATTAAAGATATTGAAGATTTATGCTCCTATTTCTGTGTTTTATTTGTTCGCAATAGATTCATGTGGATGTTGCACGCACATATTCGTGATTTGCACTATCGTTAACTATTTATAGGTACAATATTTTGTGTACTTTTTAAATGTTCAACTTAATTTTCTTTATTTAGCAAGTGTTTTAGAGTGAAAAATGTGGAAGAAATCAACTGATGACATTAATAAGGACACTGATCACAAGGATGGTATTAGCAAAGAGAGTAATACGAACAATCAGTTGATTAACGATGACTTACGCAGCATGTATTATCCAATTAGTGAAGATTTCTTGAGACAGAAGCGTCGTTGGAAATTTCTGGAATGGTTATTCGTTAATTTTTAGGAGAATTTTTTATAGGAAAATAAAATTTAATTATTTCTGCTACTTCAGTTTAACAGACAAGTTGAAAATAAATTGAAGAGTCCTTTTCCTGTTGACAAAAAGAATGGGAATCCTATCCCAAACTATGTATAACGAACAAGATGGGTTTTACTCTCATTCTACATATATATGTAGGAGGGCTCAAAGAGAATGAATTATACCTTTATAACTATTACGGTTTTTCACTCTCGTTTTTCTCTTGATCGTAGTATAGATTATCCTCTATAACGAATGTGATTTTATGGAATTTCCTTTTCAGCTGATTGACTAGAAGTAATACAGTTACATTACATTTTTTTAATAATTCTAATATCTAATAAATAAATAAGTAACGATTGAATAAATTAATTCATTCAGTTGTCTTATTTGATTTTATATTTCTACTGTTAAATCTTTACCTATTACTTTATCCAGTGCTATGAGTTTGAAACTTGTGATGAGATATAGCATCACCAATGATACTCTCGTTCGAGTGATAATTCCTGACTGATGAAAATGAAAATGTATTTTTTTCTTTTTTACGTGATAATATTCTTTTATTTTTAGGTTTCCTCAATGCTATCATCCATGTAGTATCAACAGTTTATATTTACGGCTACTTGCAGTACCGTCCGTGTCGCACTCACCACTGCCAGAAGATAACAGACTTACTGACAGGCCATTATCGATGCCTATCATTTCGAGAGAATTTACGGTTCGTTTCGTTTTAAGATTTTTTTTCCGAGTTAAATTACTTGAAATTATTAAAAAGAATTCGTACTATTAAGTAAATTTATTCAATTAAAACTCTTTTTATGCTTCATTTCACTGCGAAAAACGAATCTCTCCGGAACAAAAAAAAAAAAAAAAAAAAATTATTTCTTGGTAGTTGTTGGGATATATTGAAACATAGTGAGAAGAAAAGTATTCTTTTAGATTTTATCACTGTTAACCGAATATGTGATCCAAACTCAGAATGATCATTTTGTTTTTGATATCGTAATCTTCCAAAAAATCTTAATGCATATTTTCAGCCTGCGTTTTATTATTGGGTCTGATAATTATGTGGACAATCATTTTTTCATTTATTTTTTTTTCTTTTATAAAGGAAATTGAAAACATAATAGTTTAGAACGATGCGATCAGTTATGATATTATGCTGGAAGATTTGCCTGAACATATACATATAGAAATTCTGAAGTATGTGCATCCAAATGATCGTTTCAAAAAAATTTCCCTTGTTTCCAAATATTGGTATTATATTGTAAATCGAAGTATCTTCTGGCATGAAATTCACATTCACTTATTCACATCACAATGTTCTATGGATTCGTTGCGAACTTTTCTTTGTAAAGCAAGTTCATTATCTCTTTGCTAAGTTTACATCATATTCATGCATAATAAGGATATTAATGTTATATTATTCGATATTTCATACTCAACAATAGAATCGGGTTTTCGCCTTACAAAGCGTCAATAGTGGAAATCAAATCACTTATTAAACATTACAGTGAAATATTGCAGGCGCGTAATCACGTTGAAAAAATTTGCATAAGTGCTTCTTCTACAAAGCCATTTCCCGAAAACGTGTTGATGGATTTATTCCCTTCTGTGATGCAGCATGTTAGAGTGTTAGATATTGGTTTTTATGCTTGTAAGAATTTCATTTTATTTTATTTTTTATTTTTACTTTTTTATAAGAATGGGCGAAATATGATATTTTCGATTATTATTTCAGTTTTATCGGTGATTTTGGTGGAGTTTTTTCTGAATTGCTTTCCAAATTTGGAAGAATTGAATGTGGAAGGAACCAAGACGGTAATTTCTCATTGATTGCACATGTTTCGAATTTATTGAGACTTTAATATTCTTGAAGAACAAAAATCTTTACTAATGCAATTATGAGGATGTTTTTTTATGATATTGAATGATAAGATTATTCTGTTTAAAAGTTACTTGTCGTATTTTTGCAAATCATGATATAACATAGCATTTTTCCATAAAATTATAATAAATCTGCATTACAAATTTAGAAAATATATGGAGAGTGCATTTCAGATTGGTAACTCTGTTTACTCAACTTTTTTAATGAAAGGTTTTTCGAATTTGAAGAAATTATTTATTTCATACTCCGTGCCGTTTTTTCGTGAAGATTATCGACAATTTTGTCTCGTTAATCGACCGATCGAAGTATTGAGCGTAGATGGCGATGCTTTCCTGGGTAACTGGTGAGTTGAAAGTGCAATAATTTTTGGAGTTTCTTATTATTCAACTGTCCTGAACAATTTGTGTTTTTTCTTTTGAGATTTCAACATCAATTTTATTCAAGATTTTTCAGTTCTGCAACTTATCTGTCAACATCATCTTTCGTCAATACACTAACGCGGTTGTACTTAGATGGGGAGGGGTTGAATGATTTTGGCTTTCATGCTCTTACCGCGTGCAAAAATTTGAATTTGCTGTCTATTTCTTTTTGCGAGGATCTTACTGATATTTCATTAAGTTATGTGAAGGTAGACTTTGATATTTAATTTATCATTACCAAAAATGTAGTTATTTTTGTTCGGAAAGCAGATTTTGGAGTAACATCATCCGGAATACTATACTGCACTATCGATATATCGACCAATCAAAACCAGCTTTTTGATATGTAATCAAACTTTTTAGTATGGAATCAAGCTATTCTATTAGTTTCGTTTCTGATTTAGACTACCTATTATGTAGAACATTTGCTCTTGGACGCAGAGGAGTTCCGATTTTAATTTCTTGTTGTATTGTGGCATCATTTAATCTCGTCATAGTCATAGTCGTATTGAGACTATTCTTCAACAGTCTGATTTTATGGATTAGTCAGAAAACTAATGCCATAAAAATTCGAAGATTTAGATGTTAACAAATCTGGAAATTTGCATCTGAGAAAAGGCAAAGAATTCACTTCTGAAGGATTGTTGGAGTTATTTGAATTGTCCAACGAAGATATGGGATTTTTTGAGAAATTACGTTTTCTAAATCTCAGTGAATGCCCTTCTGTAAATGACGATGTGGTCAACAGAATCACAAAAAGGTTAAAAATTTGTTTGGTGCAGTTTCTCTTTTGTCGAATATATTAAGCGAAGAAATATGTGATTTGTATCTTCTTTTATTTTCTATATGAATTTCAAACATATTTATATGTCACATTGATGATCAAATATTATTAATTTCTACTTGGGTTATTAGTTTTCTCGCATTAACTTATATAGGTATTATCGTATATTTACATAACTTATTTATCTCTTCCTATTCTGTTGCAGTTGTTCCAAATTACAGTCACTGAATTTAGCATGGGATTGGTCGGTTACGGATGTTGGTTTTACTCTGATAATAAAACGCTTGAAGTAACTTATCACACTTTTTCTTGCTTATTTCTTACCAGAATTTACATCATCATTGCTAATTTACCAATTGAGTTTTCATATTGTTATATTATAGAGAGCTTCGATTTCTTGATGTGACAGGTATGAATTCTATCACAAGTTCTGTTTTGCTGTACGTCCCCAACTTATATTTGCCGAATTTACGCTTTCTTTGCATTGTGCAGTGCCCCCAGGTATATTTATCTCATCATATTTTAAGTAACGGTAATTTATTTTTAAAACAAAAGCAAAAAGAATTTGCCGCACAATTTCCACAAAAAATATTGAATAAAAAGTACTAGTTATGTGGGGAGGGGGGGGGGGGGAAAAAATGAAATAGCCGAATTCATCATTACTGATTATTGGAATATTTGTTGTTTCTCTAATATAATTTCATAAATAATCTGCTAATAATGTCGATAACTTCAATAGAAAATGACATAGTGGTGAATATTAAATTCAAGCTCACACTTTAGAAAGCGATAGTTTAAGGATAGTGGAAACTTTTTATTCTCAGATAAATTACATCGTGATAATTTTAAAGTTTTGCTATTACTTATAGTTTAACAGTTGGTTATAGAAAGATCATAAAATGCTCTTTTTCAATCAAAAAAAAGTGCAAATATTAGTTGGTGAGAAAATTCAGTAAATGAATTCGATAAAAGATTAAGTTTCAGTTCGATGAAACATCGTAACAAATGCTGCAGTTAAGAAAGAAAGATTTGATAATTGCTAATTATCATTGTTATTATAATACTGTTACTATATCTGGCGATGAAGTATCATTTGGTGAACGATGCGATTCTAGATACACATATGCGGTCATTAATTTGTTACAACAGTATCAAGGCTTTTGCTGTATGTCTACTTTGCGTTAGTTTGTATTTTTGTTGAATCCATATTTGATTAACATGATTTAATTTTTTGGCATTATTTATAATAGAAGATTGCACAATGATCTTAATAATAAATTTTTGTTGGATGATAAAGCTATAATCTGCGAGATGATAGAATAAGGAAAAAGTAATTCGGTTTTCTGAAAATACAGAAAAAAACAGTTAGTTTATCGCATAATATGCATTTCCAACTATGATCTGTATTAACTTTAAATTATGTATTAACTTTAAAATGATCTGTATTAACTTTAAAATTTACTACTGTAAATGAAAACTGACAAGAATTCAGGACCTGGTTAAGATTTTTGCAAGTTTTAGTGCTTTGTACTGCAGAATTAGGGCTTGTATTCATATGTATTAATTTAATCAATAAGCTTTATTTATGTTACCGATTAAAATGATATACTTTTATATGTTCGCATGATGGCTTTTTTATTGTAGCTTCTAAATTTGCTTAATTTGGTTAAAAGTTGGTTAGATTTTAAATAAAATGAAATTTTAAGCTATAATTTGCATATTTCTCCATACTACAAGTTCTCATATTCAATCTTTTTATTGCTTAAAATTTATGAGTAAATATCTTTTATTTTCATGGAAAATGATAAGCTTTATCGTTTCGCTTGATTGGTTTTATTTCTGTTGTAATTACTGTATTTCTGTTGTAGTTATTTCACGAAGTTATTCTGTTTGTCGTCGTTTGAACTGTAAATTTTGATATTTGGTACTGCTAACTTCTTTTTCATTGTCGCTAAGTTATCGTAATAATTATTCATCTGCTGTATATTTTCATGGAGAAACGAAAATGAGTATTTCGTATTAAAGTTTCCATAATTTTTTCCCAGCATTTTTGGTCAAATTAGATGCATTCGTGAACTATCACCTGAACTTTTGGTACGTTCTTAAATATTCCTCAACTGTTAAATAAGATTAAAAAAATACTGATTTAAACAAATATTGCAAGAATCTAACTTCAAGAAGGCAGAAGCATTAAAACTGGTTAAACTTACTCGATTTTGATGAGTGATTGCTTTGGAACTTTGGAATTCACTATATTCGCATTTTCCATGGTATAATAACGGCAGTTGCCTTTGACAACATCCGCGTCAATGACTAATTTATGGATGTCGGTACCCGGCAAATCGTACTTTGCATCCAGCAATACTTTTTCAGTTATTGATCTAAAATACTATCATTTTATTAGCTTATTCGGGAAGATAGAAGACGAAATTAAAATTACAGCTGTCTTCTCTTGGTATTAGACCACAAAAAACTTATTATGAGGAAATGTTTAAAAATGAATTAATTGTGAATCTTGATATTTAAAATTTTTTTCTTAGAGATTTTACCAACTAAATGTTTTCTCATATCAGCGAGAGCTGTTTATTGTTTGTATTTTAGCTTGAAAAATGAAAATGGTATACATATAAAATGAGAATATGGCGTTTTCAAGATAATTAAGGTTTCGTGTTGTATGGTATTTTATTCATAAAAAAAGACGTGCTGTTTCTGATATGTATATTAATTTCGAATTCCAATTTTGATGTATCAGACCGGTAACCTAAGTGCTCGTGCTCCAGTCCCTTTTTGTACCGCAGTGCGTGCAATCTCCTTCAAAGCACAGTCGGTGAAGCACAACTGTATGTCATCAAGCAAGAATTGTTTTTCGGCTTGTGAAACGATCGAACATTTTGGTTCTTTCATTATTCGAACGAGTAATTCTTCTGTCAGACTCGTAAATGGGACAAGCACGGGGAAACGTCCTATTAATTCAGGTACCATACCAAATCTGGAAGCGATTATCATCACTTTTTATTTTATTCCACTGTCTTACCAGAAGAAAAAATTGAGAGAGCAGAGATTGTCATTACTTGATGAAATCAACGTGATCGGCTTGACTTAGTAACTTGTCTCGATGCTTGTTTATTTTCGTTTCATCCTCAACAATGTGCATCATTTATTCGGTCATAAGAAACGAAAGATGTATTTTTGTTATTTTTTCACTTTTTGGGAAATCATTATTGAATTATGAAGTTTAGGAAACAACTAGCATTTCAAACCTTCTCTGTTAAGCAGTCATAACGTAATTCTTCGTCTTTTCCAGCACCGAATCCAACTAATTTCTTATGCAGACGTCGACTAACAATTCGATCCAAATTGTGGAATGCCCCGGAAGCAATAAATAATATGTTCGTTGTATCCACATCCACCAAAAATATAGTGATAGAATAATTCAAAACTCACGAATTGTTAGAAAGAGAATATGTCCTATTGAATTTGCAAATTGTAATTTCCTGATTCGAAATATTTTGACAGAATAAAAGACTTAAAGAGTGTTGACTTTCCCGTTTATTCGCAAATTCAAGACAAAATCTAACATTTACAAAAACGTCGACTGGAGATATGGGGAATCGAACCCCAGCCCTCTCCCATGCTAAGGGAGCGCTCTACCCCTGAGCTATATCCCCATAAGAAATTCTGTCAATTTTTTTCTCTAAGAATTTAGATAAGCTACTGTAGTTGATAGATTGTGATAGTATCATTAAAGATTTAATCATATTGCACTGATAACGATGGACAGCATCTTTTTCATAATATTGCAGGAGGAGAGAGTGTGTCATTTGTTTGATCTCTTCATGAAGAAAAAAGGATATTATGTTTTCTTAAATTAAATATGGTAGTTATCAAGCAATCTAAAACCGAGAATTCCATGTTCTCATGGAATATTTGATATCTCTCGTCAAGTGAAAGAGTATATTGCATGAAGAGCTCGATAATGCTACCTGCGCATTACCTAGGTTCAGGAATATTAAGTGATTGTTGTGAAGTCTATGAAGTTTTATTTTATCCTAAAATGTCCAGTCCTCATCGCTTTCATTGCTGGTTAAACGTATTATAACTGTGCTCCATCACGCATTGTTCATTTAACATACGCAAAAAAAGAACAATTCTGCATAGGAAGTTTACGCTAGAATTCAGTTCACTTTTCTTGTCCTGTGGTACTTCATTCCCCTAATTGCTTGATGTTTCCCTATATTTAGTCAACATATTTTTGTTTATTTAATTTCTACTTTATTTTTCGATCATTCCATATCAAGCTATCATTAATTGCTGAATAGAAAACTTAGTTTTTGTAAGGAAATAATAAAATGATGATGAAACAAGGCTTGCATTTTGTTGAAAATTTAAGATATTTTACGAACAAATATAATTTGTCCACTTAATTCCTTCATGTATAGCATATTAAAATACCCATACTCCATTACATCCGGGCAGTTTCACCTTGACTACCGTTCCTTCTACCAATTTCAGAAATGCCTGCTGCACACCCCGACCTCCAACATCTCGAAATGAGCGTGAATCGAAATCCAACGAACTGCTGATTTTATCGAATTCATCCAGGAAAACAATACCTCTCTAGATAATAAAATAAGCTGTTACATTCGAATATTGAATTTGGTCCCAAAATTTTTGAAGATAGAGGAAACCAAATGAATGAAAAAGTAATTCCATTAGTGGATTAATGGATAAAATTATCTGAAGGCTCCCCTTAACAAACTCTGATAATCTTTCATTCAAGAAACAAATTCCAATTTCTTATGATAGTCTTGAGAAAGTAGGAGAAATAGCTGTGATGAAATAAGTTTTTTGCGCGTAAAATACTCAACTAATAGAGAAATATTTTCAACCTGCGCAGCATCAACGTCACCATCTGCATTAACAAGAAGTTTCTGAATAACCTGTAATTAAAAATTATTTGTTCAATTCACAGTTTAGAGAGCAGAAATAGATAATTTATTCATGGAACAGAATTGCGGCCAAAAAATGAGAGAATATGGAGCATATATTGCTGTTCCGTCATCGGAATATTCACTGAATATTTGATAATTATGTGGTAACATGCCGAATAAAAACTTCTGAATATCAATTTGGATCAAACCGATCATTCGATGCAACAGATCTATCGGTAGTAACAAAAATGAAACCCTAAATATGACACCAGGGAGTCTCTTCAAGCATGAGAATCGACGGTATATTATTAATAATAGTTTACAAAAAACAAAGCTGTATTTTTTGAAAACGAAGAATTTTGATGGATTGATTTCTACTCCCTATTTGATAACTTTTAATAATAAAATCCACTAATCTATAGTAAGCATCTTCTATACTATAGCCATGTAGGTCAAGTTTATCACTTATGAAACATTTTCCTTTATCAACTTTTAACTTTGTGTTGTAGTCAAGACAAAATGGATTTAATCAAATAAGAAACTAAGGTAGTACTTTTAATTGAATTTTCAACTTCGCTTGGTTCTGCAGAACAGTCACTGTTATTTGAAGATTGTAGTAATTATCATTTATTAATAAAATAATAATCAATTCGTCCTTTTTCAGTCATTCCAAACGTCTCTATTTTGCAATTGATATGAAAAAGTTTATCAAGTTGATTCTTATCAAGAACGTACTGTATCAACATCATCTCCAACATATCCGGATTGCGTTAGTAATGTGCAATCGCACATTGCTATTGGTACATCCAATATTTTGGCCAGTATTTGTGTTATGTAAGTTTTCCCAACACCAGATGGTCCCATCAGAATTATATTTGATTTATCCAAATCACTGTTCTGGAAAATGAATGAATAAAGAGTCTAGAATGATGATTAAAATTAATCTGAGTTTCTATATTACTTAAATTCATTTTTTGCGTTCACAAAATCAAATTATTAAAACAGTGAAGATGAATTTTGACAGATAATTTATCCGACTATCTTTACGTTTCAAATTAAATTTACTCGCATTTGCTTTAGTTCAATGTTTGAATCTTTAATAAACGCAAAAAAAAAATTCTCAACGAATGAAAAGGAATGAAGTAGAACAGTGAAATCGATAAAAGAAGACTTTCTTTTCCTTAAGAAAAACGTAATTACTGATCAATATAAAGCACAAAGATCTAATTACCCTATTCTTTTCCATTAAAGTTCGGACCGATTTCTTGCTAAAATTAATCGTATTTTTCTGTTTTCTACTGCTGAAATAATTCTTCATAAGTGAAAATTTGTTTACTTTATTTGTAAAATTTTCAGAAAAAATACAATGAAAATATGAGAATATTTCGTGATGTGTCCTTTATTTGCTTTCAGATTTATGCATTTCCTTACAAGTACAATTTCGAAACGAATCTTACTTCAAGCAAAATCAATAAATTTCATGAAATTTTTAAATTACTGATGGACTTTTTGATAATGAAAATGGGGTTGAGCACTTGACTTAGAGCTGCTTGAAAGCAGCAAAACATAATTGAAAGAGCAAAATATAATTCAACAAGAAAACATGACTGAAAGCAGATGTATTCTAACCAAACTTTTCTCATCAGAATATGCTACTATCAGGTCAATATTTGAGCAAAAAATCGATACTAAAATGCAGTCATTCTTGCTTGCTTATTCGAATAATTTAACGAACTACTGTTCAATTCAAAGAGGCAAACTTCATCAAGAGCGGTCTTCAAAGGTCAAGCCATGCAGTGTCGTCTTAACACCTCCTTTCACTTCTCACTTATCTTCATTATTTTCTAATTCTACGCATTTTTTCGTTAGACATACCATTCTGATGTTTTTCAATCCATTTTAAAATAGCAAATTACATGTCAATTGCATGTCACCTGGATTGGAACCATGCGATAATGGCAGATTTTAACGCATGTCTTGAATCCAATCGAGTGTTTATATTTCAGTTATGTTACTGTTTTCAGCATATCAGGATGGAAAACTTTCATTTTCTCTTATTCTTGAAGGCGAAAATTATGTTAGTCCTCAGCTATGCTGATGACAACATGTATTTCCACTACCGGAAGAAGCCAATCGCGAGAATAGTCTTTAGAATTCCAGTGTGCGTACCGCCCGAATATTCGGTATCATATCGTTGAACATAGCTACCGAACATCCAGAATCATATTCTTGACTGTGGTTATGAGCAGTGTTCTAATCGGATATATTATAAATATCATGGTCGAGAATAAAGGACTGGAATATTTACCTTTTTTGCAAAATTTGCTTTAAAATGATGCTATCAGTGCTAGCCTTATCCAACAGCGAAAGATCTGGAATTTGTTTACGGATCACGTGTGCAGAAGATGATTGAATCTGAAATTAAGAGAAAACAAATATTTTGAAAAATTTTTTGAACTTATCCAATTGTTCTAAAAAGATTACTTAGTACAGAATTGATTGCCGAAATACTGATCAGCAACTTGTAATTACAAATGATGGAATTAGGAATTTCATATATATATTTTTTTAAATGGAAGTAATGAATAGAAAGTTGATCATTATGGAGCACTTCAGCAAACTAGCTATTGCAATTAATCGAAGGCATTTCACTCGCAATGATGAAAAGTTGATGAAACCGATGGCATTTAGTAATATGAGGTGAATTTTTCAAAGTCTTTTTTAATTCTAATCCTTTCATATTTTAGTATATTTGTCCTAATTCTATTTAAACATATATATATTCATCTGCTCTACAGAAATTGCAGTGCAAGCGGGGCAACTGTATTGCTAATTCGTGCTTGATGCAGTACTGTCACATCGAAATTACCTTCAACAACAAATACGTGTTGTTTTTTGAGTGTTCTGCTCAAAGCAAAGTTTAATCCATAAAACTTCTCCCTTTTCTTAAAAAGCTGGCTCTCTGGGCTGTTTAAATATTTTGGCTGCTGCCCAGAACTTAACGCACTACTGTATAATAAAGCTAACAGTTAGAGGATGCAACAATGAAGTCAAAAATAGATTTTTTATTAAATATGTTATTATATGCAGTTAAATGACAAGTGCTGGACACAGAAGTGTAATCATCTCTAAAAAGTAAAGTTTCTGTCAGAATCTGCAATTTGTAACAATTTCTGCTTCAGTGAATTGTTTCTGAGATTCGACAAAAGACGAAAAATGAAATACCTGAGATTCTGTGTCCTTCAGAGAAGCATTGTATGAGAAACGCTTATAATGCTGGTAAACGCCAACGGCAAGAGTTTTCTTGGCATATTCTTGTCCAATAACGAACTGATCCAAATAGCTAGTAATCTCTTTCGGATATGGAACACATCTGTATGAAAATGAAGTGACTGAGGATGTTTGTGATTTGGATGAAAAATTTCTGCTTGATACTAAATGGTATCTCGAATCTATCGCTCTCTTCTGGATCACTTTCGTCTAAAGTTAACAAATTTTTGAATTCTTGAATAATGTAAAAAAATTTACCAGAATCATTTTTCTTAATGCTGTGGTGTAAGAATGAGAAATTCTAAAGAAAACTTTAAAGAGACACAGAATTCGTAACCACATTTAATTTGTGAATATTTTTTTCTTTACAAATTTTTTTGTGCAAAAAGTAAACTTTTTCTGAAAATTATCATCTTCAAAATATCCTAATTAATTTTAATAAAATGTTTTTGGGTAATCTGTTAAATAAAACCTAATTCTTATTAGAAATTTGTAATAATTTTATTTTGCTTTGACTTAGAAGTATAATTTCGGTGTAACATTTTTATTATTTTTAATTGACTTGATACATTTCTTCCGAATATTTAGCCACGTTCCAAGTAAATGACTAATTATTCTTCATCTATCACAACAATTTTGGTTCAAATTTGAGATTAAATTTTGATGGCTAAATCTCAATGTAGATCAGGTACTAAGTAAATAAATTCTAAATAGGTGCAATTATTTCTATATAGTAATATGTCATAGTTTATTTCTATGGAATGATATATCGAAGTTTATCTTTATAGAATGATATGTCATGGTTACGATGAAGACAAAAAGCCATAATTTAATCCAAAAATAGCAATCAAATGAGATGAGAAGGAAAAAACAATAGAGGATTGCTTTCCAGAGAGTAATAAATAAGCTGATAACTCTCACTAATTTTAAACAAAGTGAGTAACATGACAATAACTGCATTTTATCAGAAAATATACAACTGCGCACTGCGAAATTAAGCATAAACAATACTGCAAAATAACATTCTCTGACTATTTAAAAAGTATAAAAAATATGAATTTTTTATCTCAAGAGGTACCTGCCTGTGCAGTCATTAATGCTTCATTTATCCTGATTCACACACAATGTTTCAATGATGCTGGTACTCAACAACAGTTTAGTTTTTGCATACTAATTCATTTCGAATGAATAACGGACTTGCTTATAGATTGGTAATATTCTTTATTGCTTCCATATAATTTCTTTCAAATGATTTAGCAATATCCCGAGCACAGCAAACAAATTATTCACAAATTATTCTATTTATCAAGATTTCGATTTAAACTCTGAAAATAAATTTTGATAAATTGAATTTGGATACAAATTAAAAAGTAAGCGAATTTCCTTCTTCTGCGAAAACTTTGACTCCCATTCAATAGAAAAAAATCACTTGCTTAATGCTTTTGAAAATATAAATTTCAGCAAAATCTAGACCAGATAATTGGATATTGCCAACTGAAATCCAAAATTGCTGAAATCCAAAATTGCAATTCCTATTCTCATCTCTAGCGATTATAGTTATCAAATTTCCAACAACAATTAATAGATTTCGGACGAATATTTCTTTTTAATTTGCCTATTAATGTATGAAATACCTCCTATTTTCATTATTGGAGTTATTAATTCTTTCTCCCATACTAATTTCCTATAATAGCTCTCTCTTCTCATTGCCTTTTTGGTCAATCCAATTATTCTTTCATAAACGGAAGAGTTTAATAACT
>JAOVVO010000986.1:0-23252 GCA_028564675.1 Onchocerca lupi | reverse complement strand
TATATATATATATACGTTAAGCAGCATTTAAATAACAAAAAGAAAAAAACTTTTTTCTTGATGATTAAAATATGATCTACATCTAATTTTAGGTGTAATTACTTCTGTCCTTTGTTTCCTCCTTCTCGTAAAATGCTGGAATAAATTTTCTAAAAAAAAAAAAGGAGATTAAAGCATTTTTCAAGATAATATTTTCCTTCTTTCTATTACCAGCATGATAACTTTTCAAATTTAAATAATCAATTTCATCAAATGTTATTCAAATTCTTAATTATTTAATGAATACATTCAATTACTGTTAGGTTTTTCCTTTTTCCTGATAAAATTGAATGAACGCAAAAAGATAAAGAGCTACGATCAAAAAATAATTTCAAAAAAAAAAAAAAATCGTATATTTTTGCTAAAAATTCTTATGTAAAAAGCATGATGTTACGATGGCTATACAAATGAAAATAGCGTAAAATCGCTTCGATTGTTATTTGGCTTTTCTCGTTTTTTTTTTTTCTTCAAACTTAATCAATATGTTGCCTACTTAAATAACTTGTTATCTTGTTTTCGATTAATTCATCCTTAAACACAAATGTTTTAATTAGTATTCAATTGTGATGATTAAAATTGGGAGCAAAAAATAAATAAATAAATTTTGCTTCCAATTTATCGCTTTAATCGGAATCGATTCATTTTAACAGAAAAAATTTTTTTTTTAGTTCAATCTATTTGTTAATTAAACTTAAGAATTTTGTAGACTGTGAAGAAAAGAACGAATTAAGTTAAGAAAAAAAAAAACAGATAAGCAATCATGAAGGATTTTTGAACGATTATAAAATTGGTTTTTTTAATGAAATTCACTACGGTAAGCTTTGAAAAAAAGAAAAAAAAGAGTGGTAGGAAATTGTTTTTCCATGAAAAAATCGACAAGAAGTATAAAAAATTTGCAGTTGATTTTGTCCTTCTGAAGCTTTTAAATATTTTAAAGAAGAAAAGAAAAGAAAACAGAACGAAATTATGCACGAATAATTAGACCATTTCATTTTCAACTCATTAAATGATCTTATTTGTTATCATTGATCAGTCACAATCTTTTAGTGGCAGAATTGCTTTAAACCTTTTCTCTCCTTTTTTTTTGTTTCGTTTTCAATCCATAAATAATATAGCTAACCATAGCTAAGCAGTGAAATTTTAAAAATTTATATGAAATTTTTCGAAAATTTAAACTTTAACACAAACTGATTATTTTTTGAATGTCATTTTTTTATCATTGTATTAATCCCAAAAAGTATTTGAAGATATTCATGTCAATATTGTTTCCTTTTTTTTTTTTTTTTTCGATATTTACACAATTCAATTTAATGGTAGAATAATATTTTTGTAGAATTTCAAAACTTCATTTTATCTTCTTCATCTTCTTGACAGAATATTCTTTTATATTCTTCTCCATAGTACTTTTTACGGATATTATTTTACAGTTTTGAAGGAATTTCAGCAATTTTTTTAATGTTGTTTAAAACTCTCGTAACATTTCAATTTTAGTTTTTTTTAAACTTCGCAACCTAAGATGATAGTTTTTTATTTTCTGGTATTTTACATGAACAAATCCAGTTTTTCGATCTCAATAGCAAGTACCAGCAATTTTTTCGATCTCAATAGCAAGTACCAGCAATTTTTTCGGAAACAATTTCATATTTTAGTGTCCTTTTTTTGTACTATCGCATATTTGTACTTTTTCCCATTTTGGAATGCACAATAAAATGATACTGATAAATTTGATATGATTTAGATTTTCAGTATGTAAAATTCAAATGTGTAACGAGTAATGAATTGATGGGCAAATTAATATTCATTACATATTTTTAGATTTAATAAACTTTATATTCGATAATAATTATTAAACCATTCCCTAAAGTTGTATTTTACCAATTCTTAGAAAGAAAATTAAGAAAAAATAAATTTACAATAATTTATTGCAAAAATAATATGAAATCCAAAAGAAAAAGCAGTATTGTTAACTTATTTTATACATTGATAATATGTAAAATAAAATAACAAAACACAATAAATTTGGACATGCAACAAATAATAACAAATCATCAATACATAGCAATAAATTGTTAGAAAATCACCCAGGTTATCAGCATAATCTTTCCGGTTGTTATGAAAAACAGAATTCATTTTTGTTTACCTATTTATCTTCAATTTTCGAACTTTCAATTCTTTCCACCTGTAAGCTTAGTCAGTTCATCGTTTTGTTTTACGTGAATATCATTTCATACGTCTAGATATCAGATTATTAACGACAAAGTGAGACTTCTGTTCTTATCAATTTTCCAGTTTGCTTTAATACTTAAGTCTTGAGAGACTACATCTTCTGCGATACTTTCTTGCGTTTTTCCACTGATTATCCTTTACCCTGCCAAGAATCGACAATATCTGAGTCATATTGATTATGTGACTGCGACTTTTACCGCTAAATTCCACTTTTCACATGATCAAGTCCGCATATGATATGCTGTTAACTTGTTGAAAAGTTCTTTTTCGGTGAGATTAAGAAATCATACGGCGAAGTTGGCGTTTTTCATTTATATCACCCATTATTCTTCTTTCCTACAGATCATTGCTTTTAATAGGATTGCAAAGATATGTATTCACTTCTCCAGAGCTCTTCATTTCAAGTCAAATAATATTGTCATCAGGCAGGCCATTATTGCAAATTTTTAAGATTACTGAACCTACTACACATTTATTCCTTGTCAGGGTATGAGTAAATGTTAACTTTTTTAATTGTCCTGAACTAAAATGATGACCAATGTTTCGTCATTTCTCGAGAGTGACCTGCAGTTCTATGATCAATCCTTCAGTGTTATTCTGTTCATGGTAATCCGACCTGATCTAAGTTTCCTAATAACTTCTTCTTACTAAGCAGGATCATATTTGTAATCAGTTATCGATCCGAGAAAATGTTGTTAATTAATTACCAAATTCGTTAGCTTTCATTATCGAGCAAACTTTTTGTTGATAAGATAACTTACATGAAGCATTCATGCCCATAGCTTATTTTTAAATTGATAAGATGAAATATCATCTAACTTGGAAATGACCTTACTTTTTTTTTTTCCTGGAAGACATACAATAGTAATGAATGCGTAATGTTATATAAAGTGAATAAACGTATGAACAATAATAAATTATGTATTAAGTACTCTGATCATTCAATTATTATTCAAGGAATTCCATCCTTTCTAACTTCATCATTTTACCCATTTTTTTTCTCACCCGATCCACTTGCTTTCCATTTATATCAAATTACTTAATGCCAATATGATAAAGTAATATTTGTTATCAACATGTTGGCTCATTATCAACAGTAAGCATTGCTGATTGTTGTGATGATTGTGGATATGAACCATTGATGGAATTTGAAGCGGAATGCTGAAAATAGAAAAAATAATTATAACATAATTATGCTAATAAATATTCTCATTTTCCTTCCCTCTAATAAATAAAAGATTGCATGATTTTATTTTTAAAGTTAAATAAGAGAAATAGATATTTATCGCATGAATTAATTAAAATAAAATAAATTTTAAAGTGAAAAAAAAAGGTTTCTCTAAATTTTATTCAAGTAATTCATATGTTACTAATATCCGAATAAGACATATTATTGTAGAATATATGAATGAACCTAATTGGATACAAACACTGGACGCTATAGGAAATTTTTCGCTTACGGTCATTGACATTGCAATCTTCAATTTCATATTTTTCTGTAAATTTTTAATTTTTAAATTATTCCTTAAATTTTAAAATTTCTGACATATTTGTCTTATGACACTTGATTATGTAAATTACGAATAAGTCCTGTTACAAAATCAGGCAATCAAGAATATATCGGACATCAGTATTATTGCTTTTTTTTTCTTTTTTTTTTTCAGATATCAGTATTCCTCAAACGATGATTATAGAGGAAATTTCCGATGCATAAATATTGAAGTTTTTTGCCTCAAAATTTTAAGAGCAAAATCAAATTTCAAAAGTAAAATCAAAATTTATCAAAAAATAGGAAAATGAAACTAATGTATTTATGGGTGTAAACTATTAGTACTCATTAAAAAAAAAATTCAAACAAATTCAGTTTTTTTTCCTCTATTTATTTTAATTCCATATTTTATCAGAAAATCACGGGAATGATAAAATATGTTGCTTGCTTTTCCTATATATTTGAAAACGAGCTCGAGAAATTAAAAGACCATTCTTTAATGAAAATAGCAAAATTAGCAAGAATATTATCTAGAATATAATTATATATATATATATATATAAATATCAGAATATTGATATTATAATGCGAAAGCTATGATCCTGATTACTGTTACGATTACAAACTTTTTCAGACTCAAAAATATATATTGAATGCATTTTTGACTCCAAATTTGGTTAATCAATGATTTTAACTAAAGTCAAATTGTCAATTTTTACAAATTTTCAAATTTAATTTAATGTTGCATTTCCTTTTGCAGTACGATTATGCGAAAAACTTAATTGATTGCTACATTGAATTTTTAGAATTGCAAATGTTGGTTGAAAATTGATGTCATTTGTCTGTGATATTAACTGATGCAGTTGTAACAATTTCGGATTTCCAAATTCTAATTAATTTTCCCTAAGCATTATTTAAGAAATCAGCCAAACATGCTCATAAAACTTATTCTTAGTAGATCTAATTTGAGAAAAATTTATTTCCAAAAAAATAAAAAAAAACATAAATTTATAATGTTTTTACAGTTGTATGCATGATAAGTAAAAAACAATTATGAAACGAAAATGGCAATATCTAAAGTAATTCCTATTTTTCAAATTAATATTATTATAGAAAAAACAAACCAATAAAAAAAAAGATGTTTTTTGCCCTTTTAATTCTTTTTTTCATCTGCCAAAAAAGATTGGAAAACATTGTGGCATAACCACTTGACGTAATTATAGCAAATAAAAAATAAGTATACTTAAACAGATATGGAGAGATTCTCCTTGAATAGACCTTCTACAAATTTGTCTTTTGCGCATCTGAATTCTTATTTTCAACAAACAGAAAATAATTTCAGAATCGATTTGTTTTTTTTTTTTCCAAATGGATTGCACCTTCTGATGATACTGTTTTTGCAATGCCAATAGTGGTAATGCATCGGTTTTGGAGTAAGAAATTCATAATGAATCCTTTCAAATTTGTAAATTTTGTCTACTGTTTAAGTTATTGGAATGGTTCAAGGCAATTAGTATCAGTTGATCCAAATGTCAAAATTTTGTTCATTATCTTCTTTACATTTTTGAATTAGGTTATTCGCTATGCTTTAGCAATATCTTTTTGTTGATCCTTTCAAAAGACGATAAATGATACGGATCAGATATTCTTTTTTAAACCGAAATATTTCTTCTACAAATCTATAATATTTGTTGACATTATCCATTCTTTCAATTGCAAAATTCAAATAATCAGAAACTTCTACGGAAGGAATCATTTCTCATATTCACTTAATAATCCTAATCCAACAAAAAACATCGAGTCTTAAATTGGAGAATGCAGTTAAAATTAATAATTAACAAGGAAAAAATTATCCCCACTTTAATTTCTTAGAATCTCAGGCGGTAACTTATCGAAATATCAGGTACAGACAAACTAAAATTATACGCAAGCAAAAAGCTTGAAGAAGATTGTAGAAGTATACAAATTTGATTAAGCGGAATTATGATCAGATCATGAAGAAAAGGATCGGACGGCGTCCTCATATAGCAAAATAATTTATGACTTATGATGAACTAAGCTACCATATTCATTTGTGTGTACAATTTCATAACTACTAAAATATTAACTTTACCGAAGGAATCAATTTATGAATGAAATAGATGAGGAATCAAAGTTTTATAATTTTAATGTTAACGTCTACGTAGCGTTTATAACTTTCTACCGTTTACGGAAAATTATTATTATTTTATAAATACTGAAATAATCGGATTAACAAATTTTTTTAAATCTCATTCAAGAAAGAAAAGGAATTAAATGAAGCCATGAATTTAATTTAAATTTAAAAAGTATGAAAACCAAAATAAGTGATATGAAAAATTTTTAATCTGCAGGATATTTTTGTCAAGAAATTTCAACTAAATTTATTAGAAAATATTTGAAAATCGAATAAATCTGAAGTTTTTTTGCTTATAAATGAATGATCTTATCACTGACTTTGGTATTACTTTTCTACAGTGATAGATTAATTTTTTTTTACAAAATATAGTACTAATTTGATGCAAATGCTTTCTTTTAATAATAAATTATCACAAATGTTCCAATTCAATTAAGAGGAATAATTTTCATCCATAACTATCAAATTTCCTTTTTCTTTTTTCTTTACTGTTTTTTGTGATTACCGTATCTTCTTTTCCCTTCTCATTCTCTTATCATTCCTTTTCTTCATCCTTCTGCTTTATTTTTTCAAAATATTAAATGAAATGTTAGCTGATATAAAATAAGGAAAACGATGATAATATGTCATTTAATAATGCAAAGTAAAAAAAAATTTTGGATTCCTTTCCTCTTTCTCTCTCTCCCCCTTTCACTCTCTATCTCTCCCTCTCTCTCTCCTAGCATTTATCAGAGTAAATTTGAAATTCGCAAATTCCTCTTCGCTTTTTTTTTTCTTAAAAAGGAAATGCAATTTTTTTTTTAATTTGATCTTTTTTCTCTCTCATTTTTCCCTAAATTTTGTTTTTTTCTTTGCAGAAAAAAAAAAGAAAAGAAAAAAAGAAAAAGTAGAAAAAATGATAAGGATGAGAGGGAAAATGAAGATCCATATAACCAACAAAAATTTCCAGAAAAAAAACTTTTTGCCCCACAAAAATGTCGAAAATGGAGAGAGAGAGAGAGAGAGAGAAAGAGAGGGAGGGAAAAGGAAAAAGGGAAACATGGACGAAAAAAAAATGAAAATAAAAGAAACGGAGGGAAGATGGAAGTGAAATGGAAATTAAATGAGTGATGCAATGAAAAGTACATCCGGTTGATGTCCAAAACACTCCATTCAAAAATAATTTCTACAGCAGTGAACAACAACAAAAAGTGCACAAAGCACAAACATACTTCTTATCTTTCCTCTTCAAACTTGCTGAAGCAGAAGAAAAAGAAGAGGATAGATGGATGGAAAATAAATAGATAATAGATAGATAAATTTATTGATTGACTGATTGATTGATTGATCAATAGCTGGAGTACGTAATGAAGCTGTTATATTTGGTGAAGATTAGAGGAATTGTGAGACGAAACGTCTCCAACCGAGTACGACATCTTGCTTGCTTGAATGAAGGGTAGACATTGAATGTGTGCTCCAAGGGGCCATTTTTGGTGAGCAGAACTGGCGCGCTGTGAGATGAAGCAAATGTTGGAGAGATTAAACTGATGAATGAATGAATGATAGGTAGAAATAAGTGAATCTATATTTATTAAACATGTATACTTACTAGATTTCTTTTTTCAGATAATCAACTGATTGATATTTGCTGATAAGCAAATTTAAAATTAATGAGAAAAATTAGATAAATGAACTAATATATATTATTTCGATAGAATAAGTGCATTTTTTTCATCCGGTTTTAAATATCATAACGAATTGGTTGGATGATTGAAATGTACTTATTTCTAGGGTCGATGTTTTTTTTTTTCACTCTACAGAATAAGTGCAACTTAACCATAAACAAAGATATGGATTACTGTATTGAATTTTTATGAGATTCTTTGGCCTTGGGCGACATACTTCGTGATGCTTACGAGTACTCATGTAATTTTTATTGCTTTGCTCGGAAGAGAAAGAAAAAAAAAACGAAAGTTTTGGCACTATGCCAAGGTAAAGTTTATTTTTTTATTCTGCTTTTTTTATTTACAAAAAAAAGCATGATATTATATGAATCAACGAAAAATTGCTGCTGATACTGGATAGAGGAAAAGAAATGGCTTCATATTTTTCCAATATATCTAAATGGAAAAAAAAAAAAGCGTATTCAAAATAACTGAAATCTTATGCAACGACAATCATTTGATTGAAACTGAATTGAAATATGTGAAATTTTCAGATCAATATTTATGTAAAAAGTAGGAAAAACAAAATTTTTAAGAGAAAACCATATGAATGAATTTTCACGATTTAATCGATTCCTTTAGATAGGAACAGGTTTTAGGATTTATGCATTCCTACGCTTAGAATGATCTCATATATTTATTTACGGTGATATTTTGCAAGAATGATCTGATAATCGTAAACAACAAAAAAAAAAAAGTTTTCGCAATTAATCAATTGGTTAATTAGCATTGGAATCCAAATGAGTTTTGAAGCATCATAGAGATAACATCAAAACTGAGATGAATAAACGATAGTGAAGAAATGGTAAGAAAGGATAACAATGAAATCAATATAAAAGATGATAAATGGGTATCATCCAACACGATGACATATAAATAGCAGTGTAATTGATTAATTTCAAATTAAAAATAAACAAACAAACAAAAAAGAATTACGGCCGCATATTGAACTCTTTTAGGATGAAAAATTCAAGAAATTGGAAAATTCTTTTTTTTTTTTTTTTTTTTGTGAATATAACTGATCAAATAGGAAGTACATGAATAAGAGATAACCTTAATTGCATTTTGATAAATTATAATTTCTCTCATCTGTTTTTCTGCCTTCCAGCTAATTGAACATTACTGCGAAATAATGCATCTATCTCATAGTTTTCATAATTTCATAAATTTTATTAAGATTTTTTATGAGGAAAAATTTTAAATTCACAAAGAAGTCTTGAAATGATATAACTAATGCTCATATCTCGCTTTTCAATTTGCAAATTTCTATCAACTTCATTTGCATCTATTACATTTGGACGATCTTTTCTATAAATCTGAATTGTATTTACCGCGAAAATAGCACTAAGTTGAGAGCAATGATCGAAATATGGTACAAAAAACCCATTTATACAAAGTTAAATTTGTGAAATTAAATGTAATTGAACGTTTTTTATTAAGAGAAATTTGTTTCTCTTTTTCTTTAAAATTTACTGAAAATTGGCACAGATTGTCTTCAAATGTGCTGCTGACCTATTAGTCCCATTGTCGCCAGTCGTAAATTTTTTTTTCAAAATTTTTTAACTTTAAATGCAGAAGATTTAAATAAATAGGGAGAAAATGGAAAATAAACACTGGTAATTTTTAATCATAAAATTTTGCAGATATTTAGAAACTTGCACAAGCTTTTTCTAAAAATTTTAAATTAGTTTTTAGCCATTCAAACTTATATTTTTTTGAGATTTTTTCTTTCTCTTTGAAAGCTAATTTAGCATATTCTCATCCTTAATAAATTTACAATATGGAAAATAAATGAAATTTTGAAAATCAATTAACCTGATCAATTTTGCTGGTAAAAGGAATTTTGTCGGATAACGCTGTTTCCGGATTAGTTGTTGGTGTGGTTACAGCGGCGCTATACAAAAGATTTGCAGACTGAGCCAGTTTGAGCAAATCAGTTGTTACCGGTGCTGATCCAAGTAATAAACTACACTGCTGAAGAGTGAAATAATCAATGTAATTAAGTGGTAAATGGTCAAATTTGTTGTTAGTGATTGGAAGACTAGCAGTTGCAGCCAATAATGATAAAGATCGGAGATATGAATCCATCGATGGCTCCACACAACTCTTCAAAATTGAACAATTCATCGAATCGGTGGTTTTTTGACAATTCTTCGATTCGCAATCATCAGTTAGCAAATCGTAAAGTACAGGTGCTAGGGATCGGAGATATTTCTGCTTGAGATCAGCTCGAGATGGTACCGATGGTGACCAAACGGTGATGCTGTTGCTAGAACAGGCTGTTGTTGGCGCTATTTTCGTTATCATTGCTGTTGTAGTTGTTGTTGTCGCATATGGATGAAATCGTCGAGTATCGCTACTATGTAAAGTATTAGATCGTCGCCGTTCCATAGTAACATTATGATGATAACGATATTGTTGATGCTGATGTTGCTGTTGATGATCTGGTAGAATTACTGAACCCGTATAGCCTATGTGTGATTTTTGTTCACCGTTGTTACACTGCGACAATAATGATGGTACTTGAATTGGTGATGTTCCGGAATAAGCAGTCCGTTGCTGTGCGATAATACGCTCAATATCGCAAAGATTTCGACATAACAAATTAACGATTTCTGCTTCAGATAAACTATTTGCTACAGCTAATGGATCAGAGTTAGGTATAATCCTGACAGTATGATCATTCACTACATTCCCGTAAACATCATTACCAGTTAGCAATTTTGGGTAAGTAGTTGCAGGTGGCGCAGAATCCTCATTAATCATTGTACCCGTTGATTCTGCTGTTATCATTTGATAACAGCTCGAGAATGCACTCTCTGTAGCACTACTTGTAATTGTTGCACCAGAAGCGATCGTTGTTGATAGAAGTTGATGATGCTCCGATAACGTATCATACGTATTCGATGAAATGTTCGAACAGGTGTTCGTCGTTCTTGCACTATTATTGTATGGTTCTGATGTAAGGGAATTGTGTATGAGTCGCTTCTTAATCGGAATCTTTATGGAAGGCAATGATAAACTTTCCATTGAAGCTGTTGGTGGTAACGATTGTTCATCCAATCCAATCTTCAATGATAGTTGCTGACCTGATGGAGAAGATACTGTTCCTATTGTTGGCACAATAGCCGAATCCGTTGAATTAGACTCATTCTGAAGTTGCATTGTAGATTTTGAAATAGCAATACCTTTCGATTCATCGTTATCAAGAATTGCATTTGTTGTTGTTGTTGTTATCACTTCCATCTTCTCCTGTATCATTTCCTCGGTATTTCCACCAAATTTTGAATCAGTCGTGGTTTGTTCAGTCATTCTCGCACTACCAGCAGCAACATCTATCGTTCCTGTCGTACCATCACCGTCATCTGATGCGCCTGAATTGTCGTGCGTATCGACGATATTCACTGAATACGATGACGTGAGCATTCCGGTTCGCTTTGCTGATGATGGCCACCTCACACCATCACAATCCCATTTCATTTTATCGGAGCTATTTGTTGTTGAGTGCGAATAAAGTACATCATTGGGCGGTCCTCTTGCACCATCACCGCCGTCACTATCTTTGACGACTTTTTCGATCCTTTCAAGCTGAATATTATCATTTTTTCTGCTAATTTCAATATTACTATTATCATCATTACAGATTGATGTCATACGTAATTGATCCATATTCGCACGTCGATTACGCTTTTTTTGAGGCTGAATTTGTAACGTATGATTATAATTACGTATGCTAGATTTATTAGTTGTTGGGAAATTTAGATTGCTGCTGATAGTAAAATTAGTATCATCTGTGTTTGATCGTTTGATTAGTATGTCGTGATTTTCAATAATTTTATTATCATGTGAAATAGGTGTTTCCGAATGACAAGTCTGAAATGATAATTTGCTCAGTGAAGAGGAGGAAGAAGCAGTAGTTATAATACTAGGATATAAATTATTTGATGCATCGGTAGTTTGACAAATACGTAAAAATTCTGGATCCGTACGAGTTAATGATGACTGATCATTTTGTTCCAGGTGATCCATTTGGAAGTTATCAATACCACCAGCGCGTTCACCGATATCCAAACGATTAGTTAACATTATTGATGAATAAAACCAATCACTTGGCAAACGACTCTGATTATCTATTTGTTCTTGTTGCTCTTGCTGTTGTTGTTGTTGTTCGGCCATTGAAAAAATCTCGAAATGAAATCCTTTCAGATTAAAAATAATAATTAAATTAACCCCTCAAATCACTGCACATATTTTACAAAACGAAACTTCGCAGAATATATACGAAATTAGAGATAAATTGATACAGTAATCAACTTTCAATTTTTGCTAATTGCTGCTACTGCTGCAATTTCTTTCTGGAACACATGCAAACCTAAAATAGGCATTGTTTATCAATTGAATATTAAAATTAAATATACGAAACGGGTAGTACACTTTATTTAAATGTGAAAAAAAATAATAAATATTGGATGAAAAAAATGATGAAGCCAGGTGTTGAAAGATGTAGAAAAAAGATTAAGTTAAGGATATATTGGAGAAAGAGAAAGAGAGAGAGAGAGAGAGAAGAGTAAGGAGGAAAAATATATCTAATGAACTTCTCTTTTCAGAGGAGAAGTATTTTTATTTTTATTCTTTGTCAACTATCTTCAATAAAAATAGTCATATTCATTGAAAAAATCATCGATTTCAATAGTTATATTTCATTCTTATTCCCAATTTCTTGGTTAATATTTTTCTAATCGAGGTCAAGTTTTCGCTTCTCTTTTCCTCATACAAGAAAAAGGTCATTCTTTGGTAGTATTGTGAAAGGTAAAAATCTCATTGACAATTATGATGGAAATGCTTAGATTAAGCCGAGAAAAAGGAGTCAATTAGCAGGCAGTAAACAACTATGACAAAATATGTCACCCTCTTTTTCATCATCCTTTTTCTCCTCCCCCCTCCTTTCATCTTTTCTTCCCTTCAACTGATGATAAATTTTTTTTTTTTTTTTTTTTGAGAGAGAGAGGGATAAACAACTTCATCAACCGATGATAATCTAAGCAATTTTGCGGCTTTTTTGGATTTTTAAATGATTGAATTTTACGGAAAAATTTTGCAAAATCAAAAAAAAAAAAATTTCCATTCAATTTAATTAATACTTTTAAAGGTCATTAAAGCCATTTTTTTTTCACTTTTGCAAGCATTCATGCTTAATACCAAAAATTGTGCAATAGTTAGTTTTGAATGAAAATAAGCAATCATAAGAACTGGAAGAAATCCGATTATATCATTGAATTCTCAACCTAATTCCTTTCATTTCTCGACGCTATTCGAATAGCTTTCCTGAATAAATAATTAAAAGAAGTCGTTTATTATTCTTACTTTTTCTTTTTCATTTTCTTACAATATTAATTTCATCACGGTGAAATATCAAAAATCAAGCAACAAAAGGAAAAGCTGGGATGAACAGGGAAAATAGGAGGAAATTTTATCCAGGCGTTGAAAAGGAGGAGAAGAAAAAGTAAGGAAACTTTACTGAAATTCTTCCCATTTTCAAACCTTTTTCTGAAGCAATTTTCAGAAATGAAATCCAAAAGTTCTCTTTCTGATCAAATAATAAATACTATAAATTTATTTCTTGGATTCTTTATGGATGATGATGACGATGATAATTGTGGGTGATTTAAGAATCCAATGATTTTTTAGTATGTCGAATGGTTTTCCTCCCGCGCGATTCAGAAAATTCAATGAATTTGTTGGTGAATGACGATGGTAAATTTCTCCCGGGTGATTCAAGAAATCCGATGATTCATTGCTCAATTATGATGATAATAATTTCTTCTGGGTAATTCAAGAATCCAATTATTCTTTGGTAGATGATAACCCTTCCCGATGATTCAAAGAATCCAATAATTCTTCGATACATGATTGATGATAGTTCCTTTTGGGTGATTCGAAAAATCCGTGATTCTTCCGTGGATTGACGATGATAATTCTTCTCGGGTGGTTCGAAAAATTCAACGGTAATATATGACAATGGCAATCTTTCTCGAGTGATCTAGGAAATCTCGGGTGATTTGTTGGGATCAAAATTTTTCCCATGCACCTATCCTCGCTTCAGATTTACTTCAGACAGAAAATTCTTGTAAGAAAATGATCAATAAAAATAGAATGGGACGAAATGAGTGGTTTGTATGTACGTAGTGCACTTGCAATGTACTTTCAATTTTTTTTTCTCTCCCTTCTATCTAATATCCTTGCAATTCCTCATATTTCTCTATTTCAAATTTACTAGTTTTTTTCTCCCTCTTTCTTTCTCTTTTTCTCTCTTCTTTACCTTTCTCTAAGATAATTAAACAAATCTCAGCCTTGGCTTCTATCACCCCGATGCAAACACATTTTCAATGTACTTTAAGGACACCTTGTCAAGACGTCAACAGCGTCACCCATCAATGATTGCCGACTAAATTTTGTTCAAACAATTTCTTGAATATTTCGCCATTGTTATCTCTCCCTTCCCCTCTCTCTTCTTCTCCCTCACTCCCTCTCTCCCTCTTCCTTTTCCCTTATCATTCTGTAATTACTGTCCACTGTTTAAGTTATCAATGTCCACTAAATTAATCTCTTCACTTCATCCCAAATTATTTTAACTGATTATTTTAAACAAATGTGAATAACAAAAAAACAAAGAAAGTTTTATTCAAAAACTTCATTTCTCCTTTCTTCCTTCTCTCTCTGTGGAAGAAAAAGAAAAACTGTATCGAAACTGCATGTTGAAAAAAATAAATGAAGATTGTGAACTCTGACCTTCTCAATATATCACTTTCGGGATTACTGTGATGAAAAAACCAGAAAGATAGCAAAAATATCGATTATCCCAAACTTTTCCTTTTTCTCTTCGTTGGGCAAATGAACCCATCAACTTACCGGTTGTAATACTGGATAAATCAACCTGCCCGTTGCCGTATTCTGTCAAATCTTGATGTCATTTTTTTTTTTTTTTTTTGAAATCATCTTGGATAATCTTAGAATCTTGTACTTATTCCATAGATGACCAAGACAAAATTGATTTATAGAAGTCTAAGCTAGAATTTAAAAAAAACTCCTTTTCCACTCTCGAGTACCGTATCATATTGTTCAAAAGTTAGATTCATTTAAGAGAGAGAGAGAGAGAGGGAAAAACAGAGAAAAAAAAACATCATCACATGATGAAATATGAAATAATCCTAATTCATTCCTACATAATACATTAGTCTATCATTAAACTGATATAAACGATTGAAAGGGAAGTTAAATGATTGGATTTAAAAACCATCTAAATTTTGCAGGAAATATATAAGTAAAATGCATAATTAAAATTTGCATGATGAAGATAATTTTAAAAAATTTATTTAACAACATCTTGTAACATAAATATTTGTTGTTGATTTTTTTCTTTAGTTTAGATTAATTAAACAAAGCATATAACATTCCATTTTTTTTTTTTTTTTAACCAACAAAATATTATCATTTTCAAAAAATTACAAAAGAATAGAAAAGAGAGAAAAGGAGAGAGAGAGAGAGAAGAGAAAAAGAAAAAAAAAGCGAAAAATTGCAATGTTTGCAAGAGATTCTTCGAAAGCAGTCATCGATGAAAATATTATCAAAGTGCACTTCCACTTCTATAATTTTTAGGCATCAAAAAAGAAAAAGTTTTCACTTTAAAGTGAAAAAAAAAAAGTTTAACCAACAAAATGCCGTAACCAATTCGCACAGAATGCCTTTCCTCAAAACATGTTTATAAATAGCAAATAAAACTGGCTTGAATTGAGGAGCGGGAGATAGTCAAATGAAATGAAATGGCAAAATGGAAAAAAAGCGAAAGTACGGGACAAGAAATGAATTAATGAGAGAGAAAGTTCAAGTATGAAAGAAGTTAGAAAAAAACAAGTCAGTTTTTGAAAAAAAAGAAGGAGAAAAGTAGCTTAATCGGCTAATGATAATGTATGATAATTTATATAGCATAACAGTTAAAAAAAAATTGTGGAGAGAAAGTTCACCATTCAAAATTTTCTCAATTACATGAGCGTTACAAGCTCTTTGAAATAATTAATGATAATAGTCGTTCTTTTTCTTACAAATGGTTTAATCCATTTTTTTTTTTTTGCTTTTTTTTTCTTACTCATTTTCGTAATTGTGATAAAACGTTTCTCAGTCATAGATGGATTTTACTACCACTAATTAGTTAGTATATATTCCTAATAATAAATTAAGACTTTCTTTTTTTTTTAAGCAATTACATTTTGATATTACATGCATGTTTTACTTTATCTGAAAGTTTGTTAACGAAATTTGAAATGTTATAAAATGAGAAAAAATTATTAATAGATTTTTTAAAATAATTTTTTTTTAAAAGAAAATACGCCTAATATCTATTATTTATTATTATGGAAGTGTACGAAGAGAGAATAAAAAACAAACCTTGATAATAAAATAAATTAGGATGATAGTATTACTCAGAAATTTTATAATGAAAGAAAATTGACTTGAATCATTTATGGTTTCTCTTTTTTTCTTTTTTTTTAAAAAAAAAAAGAAAGAAATTTGAAATAAGCCAATTTTACGAAATTCACTCAAACAATTATTAGCTAAAACACGTATGATTCCTTGAAATTTGGTATTTTCTCGAAGTATTGATAATTCTCTGAAATTAATTTTTTTTTACATCAAAATTAAGACACTGATTTACTGGACTTAAAAAAATGTCCCTCAAAAATTCGTTATCGATTAGAGAGCAATGTCCTCTTCAATTTTATTCAATGCTGCTATCAGGATGGAAATGAAATCAGCAACGAATAAATGGATTGCAATTGAAAAGTGTGTACTTTTATCAATAAAGATTTGAAATATGCAAGGATAAAAACTATTCAAAGAATATTGAAAATAATTCAACAATGGAGTAAAAAGTTTCATATGCGTGCAAAACTGATAAGTCAAGCATGCATTGCAAATAATATTGAAATGGATTAAATTATTCGTTCAAAATGTCAAATGACATCAAATAACATTACGCATGCATGCATGCATTTCTTTTGTAGAGAAACAGAAGAAGCAAAACAAACGGAAATATCGGGAAATTATTTTTATTAAAAACGCTAAAAACATGAAAATGAGCATAAATGTGTTTTTTTTGAGGAAAGGACGAAGAAAAAAAGATCGAAAATATCAGAAAAGTATCTTTATTAAAAACGCTAGAAACATAAAAATACAAATAGCTGAAAAGAAATTCATAATTGATCATGTACCGTATTTAATGTATGCAATTAAAAAATTTTTTTAACGATATAGCGAAAAATATTCCATAATGATCAAGTATCCATTATTGATGTTAACTTTTTACATAGATATTTTAAATTTCAATTTTTTCGTAAAAATGAATTGAAATGTGAAAGGTTTCTACTTAAGTATTGTTTATTTTCTGTTATTTCATTGCTGAATATATAAATTTTTCATTATTTCAATTTAGATTATTTTTGTTCTTGAATAGTTCAAATTCAAATTTCCAACACATCTCTTATGCTTAATGAATAAAGCTATTAACAAATCACCGCAAAACTTTTTTTTCTTTTAAAGAAAAGGAAAAGCACAACTTTTTAAAAACTCAGATTATAATAAATCTAACGACTATTTAGCCGATTCAAAAGTTTTTAAAGTAAGGACAAACTATAATTATAAAAATAAGAATTGAAGTATTTCAAATTGCAATTAATATCTAATCATCTGCTATTCTTCAAATTCATTGCTGTCATTTCATTTCCTATTTATACGCATTGTAACTTGTACCTGTTTCAAGGTTGTTTTTATATTCCTATTCTATTGCTAAAATGATATGATCAAAGTATTGTTGCGAACGATTGATAAATGGTCAATTGACCCCACATGGCAAATAATTTTTCTTTTTTGCTGATTACTTTTAACTCATATTGTAAGTGATTTGTCCTCCATGTCCTTCATTTTTTTTTTTTTTTTTTTGAAATTTATTAGTTGACTTTAAATATATCTTTGAATTTAATACTTCCATTTACAACAGTATTTGCGATCTTATCACCTGCAATATGATATTACACAAAATACATTTCATGGAGTACTGGAAAAAATTAGAGGTTATGGCTTTTTCTAGGCTTGTACTCTAGGTTTTGTTTTCATATTACTATTGTCGAAAATTATAATATTACTAAAGATTTTGTTCTTATTTATATCTTATTTTGGTAATCTTTTAGCTAAGTTATGAAACCTAAATCAGCCCAAAACTTTGTCTTTGGTCATCAAGATGAAATAAAAAAAATGAACTGTAAGTAAGACAAAAAAATAAAAATTTGTGAATGAAGAAATGGAATATGAGATTATGGAAAATGAGAATATGAGATTAAGTGAAATATGAGATTTATTAAAGTATCAAGTAGGTAAACGTTTAATCGAGAATCTTAAATTTTGCCAAAACTTTCACTTAATTCGATTATGGTACTCGACGATACTTGAAGTTCAGTTCAATTCACAGCATTCGATGATACTTGAATTATCATTTTCCTACTAAGCAAAAAATATGCTTGATTTGTTTGTTTTGCAAATAATATGATAATATCATTCATATAAAACAATGGTTGGGTATCGTATCACTTTTAAAGCGGGAAACGAATTATTACAGAAAGCAGGATAAAAAGTATTAACTGTGATGTATTATAAAAACAAAAATTGTTTGGCAAATTAATAATCTTGACTACGAAAATGAATAAATTCGCAGATGGATCCAGAATAATTTCTTGTTATAAAAGGCTAAATTTACATATTATGAAACAAGGTGTGAAATTGAAGTAATAAGAATTTCACAAAAAGTTCCGGTGGAACAGATTTAATTTTCAACATTTTAACTTGAATCTCTTTGAATTATTTTATTTCATTTAACTTCTTGAAGAAATGCATTCAATTATCAATTGACAGGTGAAAAATTAGACTATGATAGTAGTGTATTATGGAATAAATTATAATTAATTGTGATATTTAGAAAGTTTGTAGCAAATTACTGTGTTTTAGACTATCAATCGTTCAATTACTTATGAAGAAACAAATTTACTTTTGTCCTTTCTCTTTCGTAAGTAATTGCTACTTGTTCTGTTGTATAATAAAAAAATTAGTTTGTTTTTTTTGTTTCAATGAAATTTCAAAAATTTTTCTTTTAGCAAACAAATTTCAAAATTAAATGTTTTTTGAAAGTAAGCATTTTCACTTCATCGCGCTAACTTCTGAACTAACTGTTTCGAATATTTTTAGTATGATAAGTGCAATAATGAAAAAAAGGGAAACTATTTTTTTTACTTTTGCCGCAAAATAGAAACAGAATATAGCAATTTTTTTAATTCATTTACTTTCTTTTGCGTTCAGTGAATTTCACTTTTTTTCACCAAAAACTTTGAATAATTATTTAAATTTGTCAAGTAATATGGTTGAATTGCTAAATGAAAAAGCAAAAATTGTATCGTCGAACAAAAAAAGAAAAAAAAGGAAAAAAGAAAGAAAAGAAAAAAGGGAAAAGAAAAGTACAAAAAAAGGAAATAAACAAAAAGTACAGTTTCAGTTTTTTTTTTTTTTTTTTTTTTAAAGATTCTTTAAATTTTTGAAAATCTTATCGAAAATTAAAAAACTACTACTAATATATTGTATAGTTGGATTATGAAACTAACATATGCAGAAATTAAATGTATACATTTGATCAAATTTTTTAAATCCGTAATTTTAATAAATTAAAATATTTATCAATACAAATCAAATTACGATATTTAACTAATCAACCACAAACCTACGGATGATTCATATCATTTCATTATTATGCTTGGTGACATTTTCAAAATTTTAAGAAAGCCAATTATAACACTATTACATTGATGGTCAGTTCTAATATTAGGTGATTTTGATTCAACATGTCAAGGTAATCAAGTGAATTTCTTTATTTTTCAATTTTTCGAATTCTAATTAACAACGGAATTATCAAAGGCGTCTTTCATAAAGCTTGGGACATATTGTTGGTTGTGACATTCATAATGATTGACATTTATATCCAATTCATAAACGATAACATTATTTGTCATATAATTCAAAAATAAAAATAAGTAAAAAAACTCTGGAGAAAAATTTGATTATGCCACTATTTTCATTTGTAGAGCAAAAGAAAACAAACTTGTATATTTATTAGATATAATCAAATTTTTTGCTTAGTTTAACGGAATGGAATATAAAATAACTTAAAAATTATTTTTCCACCACTACACTGCTTTCCAACAGATGCCGTTGGTTCTTGCAATGAATTACAAAAAAAAAAAAAAAAAAAAAGAAAAAATCCTCAAGTATTATGCATATTTCTGCAGGATTTGTTGGACTTCAACCAACTCTTTTTTCAAGAAAAAGAAAAACAAATGTAATACCATACATATTCAAATTAAATACATCATTTTCAAAATCTTTTAATATTATACACACATTTTTGCAGAATATTTCAATGATTTTGCAAAATATTAAAATTTATTTTAATAAAAAAAGATTTTATATTAGACCTTTCAAACCATTTTTATAAATTTTTTATTAAAAGCATTAAATACTTTTAAAAGAAAAATACCGAATACTTCTATGATATACAGAACCGACATTAAGAAATTACATTATTCGATAGATTTAATTTTGTCTACCAAAATAAATGAAACGAATGGAACAAACATAAGTTTATTATTAGGAATTCATATCAGAATATTAATTATCAGAATAATCAATATTTGTATTAAAGGAAGTTTAATAATAGGAGGATATCAATAGCAATTTTTTGATTTTGCTTCTAAAGTAATAAGCTTAGAACATCTGCAAGCTTTATCGCTCTTGAAATTTTCTTATTTCGATTTGTTTGATCCATTCTTAAATGAATTCTTGAAAATGTACTTTAAACTACTCATCTTCAGCCTTTTAGATTTTTGTTCTTAAATATTCGTAAACTTTTCTTTCCCCAATGTGTTCTTTTTTTGGTGATGACAAGAAGAACGATAGTTTTTAGGAAATATTTGCTAACTTTCACTGACTTTAAAGGGTATGTGACATTTCCTGAAAAATTTCTTCTAAAAGTTCGTCACAACATTTTTTTCATGATCATTTCTTTCGGAATTTCTTCTTCTTTCTTTTTTTGAAATCCAAGATTTAAGGAACAAGTTAGTTATTAATAGAACTGAAATTTAGATCAAACATATCTATAAATGTAGTAATAAAGTCTGATATGCTTTTAATTCTTCTACGCAGGTAACTATTCCTTAAATTCTAGATTTCAAGAAAAATTAATTAATTGAATAAAAAAGTTAGGAAGTTATAAATATCTTGACGTAAAATCCATATGATGTTTAAAAATATTAGTGAAAATTTATTTATTTATTTCGATAGAACTTTTATGCCCTACTTTTAATCGTCATTTTATTCTACCACATATGCACAAGAAGGAAAAAAAGAAATTGTTTATCAAGATTTATTCCCGGGAGAACTTGGCAGTTTTTCCACCCCGTTATTTATTTATCATTTCAAGAGTACACAAATTTAACTACTGGAACTCTAACCAACTATTTGCATTAATTTATTTCATTTCAAATGCATCGAAATACATATACAAACTTTTCCTTTAAAATAATGAAATAGCAATAATTTATAGAAAAATTTGAAGTAAAATAAACAAATAAATGAAAAAATTATTTTACTCATATTTAAGCTATCAATATTTCGTCTCCTAAAATAAATAAGGATAAGCAGCACGTAGTATTACGTAAAACAAGTAAGTACGGATAAAAATAACGTAAAATTATTTTCTTATTCAACGTTTCAAAGTACTGTATTGTAATATGAAAAAGTAAAAAACGTAAGCAAATGATTTTTGTCCTTTCCCTTTCTTTTTTTGTTGTTTTACTACATCTTAAGACAATCGTTACGTCATTTCGTTTTCCGTTTTTTCTTTTTTTTTTTCTTTCTTTTACCTCAAGAGATAATTTCGTAGAAACAATAGGCAGGATAGGTTTCTCGATAGAATGAAATGAAAAAGAACTTTTCAAAACTTGAAGCTTTATGCTGAAAAAAGAAAAAAAAGGTGAAGAGTGGGAAAAAATATGAAGATTTATGAGAACATTTTCTCTTTACGACAGTTTTTCGAAATCGGTTTTTGTAGTAAGCTCAGGAAGGACTCATGTACTTTTGTTCTTCCATTTTGCTATTTTCAAATTTTTCTTTTTCTTTTTGGCAAAAAAAAAAAAATCGAAATTGTGTATAAAAGCTTTTCCCTCAAGTCTCAAGGCTTACATATGCTTATTTTACCCTTTAGCCTTTAGATAGATAGATAGATACTTAGCCTTATTTGGCATTTTTCTCTATCCAACTTTTAGGCCCTATTTATGTGTCTAGGCGTAAACTTTCCAATGCCTATCTCTAATCAACGCCAACGGGCTTGTGCTTAAAAGAAAAAGTTGAAAACTTTTGTCATGCATCATTTAAACAATGCAGCAAGCAAATAATCATCTGAGATACAAAAGAAGAATGAAAAATATGGAACAAATATACAACATCTGTAAGCAATTTTAAATTTTGGAATTTAATCTATTGAGGAATAGTTATCTATTATCATAATGCCAACGCTGATAACGTGATTGTTATAGATGGGAGAAAACAGATAATAAGAAAATTGTCTCAACATAAATCGAATCATATGACCAATCGATTCAAATATGCAATAAATGAATTCATGAAATAGTAAAAGAAAAAACATACTTCAACGTTTGTTATCACGAATAATTCTAATCATGTCACAGTCATACATTTATGTCACGTTCATTTAAATTATGCTCTTTTAATAAATTATATCGAATTATCAAATGATCTAAAATGATATGATTTGAACGAGAAACTATGTAAGTAAATCTTCTTCGATAGAAAAACGATTTTATAAGAGAATTTCATGCATTAGACATATCTTTTCCAATTAAATTTATCGATAAACAATAACAACCATAGCTCGATTAATGTTTGCTGAAAATAAATCACACCTTAAGGAGAATTCCATTTCCCCATGATGATAATATATAGGTACAATTAATTGTTAGAAATATAAAAAGTAAACAAAAAATACAAGCTAATTCATTATTTAGCAAAAATAGATTGATTATATCAAAGCTGCTCAACTGAGATAAAAATTTTCTCAACCATTGAAATATTTTCTATATTTACAGATGTTATTATCATTATGATTACTTTTATTATAATTATTATTAATTATTATTACCTAAAGATTTCGGCTTATTTAATTCGTGAAGGATTCGTTTGAATTTGTTACATGAAAGCCAATTAATTTTATCCCAGGTAACTCATTTGATGTTATTAGCTTATGTCATAATTAATACTGTATGGATTCTAAACAATATGATATGATATATGATTATATCCATATTGTTTATATCAAATATTTTTACAAATAATTGTAACTTCATTAATTTCAATTGAATACAAGAAAGAAAAAAGAAGAAATATCACTAATGTTTATAAGAATTTAAATTATGCTTGGCTAAATTTGTTAAAAATCCAAAAAATATATATATATATGAGTTATTCATATATA
>JAOVVO010000985.1:0-23252 GCA_028564675.1 Onchocerca lupi | reverse complement strand
TATATATTAATCCCATCTATGGTGTTATCTTTTGGTATTGAGATGATAATTCCAGTTTTGAAAATCAAAAGAGAAATTCCATCAATCACAAGTTAGTTACTTGTTTTTACTTTATTTTTCAAACAGATTCATAACAAGAAAAAATTGACATAACATTGAAGACTAACCTATTCTTTGTAGTCGAACGAGATGGCAATGAAGGGAAATGCAAGTTTAAATGCCTATGTAAAGAAATAGAACAAAGTGAACTATAAGTGCACAAACTGCAACTATACTGACGATGTCCGATATGCATATTTTCGTGAAACTTGAAAAGTATCTCATCCGTTCCAAAATAAGGACAGTATTTACAACGAAATGTCTCAGATGATGATTCTGAAATAATTACTGATAGTAATTAGTAATAATAAAAAGTAGTAACAAATAACGAAAACAATAATAAATAAAAAAGGAATAGTAACAGAAACAACGATATGATTATACTGAAGATATATACTGCACCAATCTAGAACCAAAAAGAATATAAAAACAACAAAGATGTTGAAGACATTCTGACAAAACTGAAATATGAATCTTCTCTTTTACTTCTAGTCATTTGATACCACCAAGACAGTACAAATCGCTCTGGGATCAACTATATAAGAGAAAAATTCTCACACCAGAACGACATATTTTCATAAGCAGATAATTGAAGAAAATTGAATTAGAAATGCTATATTTTACCTGCATCTTTGGCTGCTTTAAAAGTGGGCAATTTGGAAGCAATGCGACGCAAATTGAACTGATACATTTTCGCATCCTTCTGACAGTCAAGCCAGAGTTCATCTGTCGAACTTATTTCACAACCTTTCTGTTTTTCCTTCACAAAATCTTTTTCTACTACACTCATTCCACTGGTACTGATTTCTTCCGAATAATAGTCTTTCATCACTCTAAAAAAAAGATTATATGTTAAAAAAGAAAAAAAGTGAACAATGAAATAAAAAATTATGCCATCAGAGACTACTCGCAACTTCTTCTAAATTGTTTGAAATTTCCGAGGAACATATTTTTCTCGTTATATCATCATACCATTTATTACAATCTCATCGCAACCATAAAAAGTCACGTCATTCATCTCTTACAATCTCACCGCAACCACAGAAAAGTCAAAGGCTAAATATATTTTCAGTCCATTATATTTCAATTTAAATCTACATATAACTGCTAAATTTAGGTTTTTATTTGACGGAATCCAAACATCTTACATAATTTGAAAAACCAAAACAAGTAAACAAAGATAAAACAGGACAATTCTTACATGAATTCCTCCATTTTTGTTCCACAATTTTCCTGACTATCAGAATTTTTATGGCTTTGGCGATGTTTCATTAAACAAAAATTTGAACCGACACTATAGCTGCATAAATCACACTGATAACGTGATAATTTCCGATGCTTTTGTTTATGATGCCAGAATTTCCCATAACCATCACACGTAAAAGGACACTCCCTGAAACAGGACAAGAAAAAAATGAAATTAATGATCAGCTGAGAATGCATGAAAACTGAATTTCGAATCGAATCATCCGCAAAAGAGATAATTCCTTCATATCATTAATAAACTTTCCTCATTAAATACTTCATTTCCATAAATTGAGAAATTATACTAAGGCATGTCTAATATTGTGGTTCGCGTAAAACATGAGAAAAGAATTATTTGGCTCATCCAAAAATGAAGAAAAAAATTAGAAATAATCAAATGAAAAGCCCCTTAGTATATGAAGCGATGAGAGCTCCAAAGTTTTCTCAACCTTCCCATTAGTTTTCTGCGCACCGTTGGATGTAAATTAGTCACAACCCGAAAGCATTCTACGAATTCCAAATAAGTCAGAAATGTAACGCGGTCCACGTTTTTAAAGTCACTGCAAGAAAATAGTTGATTACAATAACTTCTAATAAAACTATTAACTTACTGGCAAGAATATTCGCCATTTGAAAGTTTAACAGGCTTATTGCTAACAGTAGGTTTGTTTGATGAAACATCAGACAAGGATTCGGTTGATGGATGCAATTTCACGTGATCGCGTAATTTCGTTTCGATAGAAGTACTGAACGTACACTTTTCACAGCGTAATCGGCCATTTCGGAAATGATTCCTTAATGGAAGAGCAAAGAATAAATATAAAATGAATAAATATGAATTAATTCTAATTTCAATGTTCATTTAGTTGCTATTTTTACAAAGCTATCTTCCACCTACCATTGTAACAACCAAAGTTTTCCTCTAATTACAATCATTATCTAAAAGCAACATCAGTATGGCTTAACAGGATCTTACGATAACGATTAATAATTTTTTCCATGCCACTAATAATTATGAATTAGAATTTTGATTATTGTTTCTTTTTCAATCTTGAAATAATTTAATTCTTAGAATTAACCTATGATGGATAAAAAGCGTGGCGCATATCCGTGTCCGATAGGGACACCAACGACAAATATAAACGCTAGACAATTGATGACCACTTCGTTCTCCCACAATTTTACCATGACGCCGTAAAATGGAATGACTTTTGAAGCCTTCACTTTTCTGTACCTGTAATATTTGGATATATATATTTCAACCAACACTTTATTTAAAAAATTTTGTGAAAAAAGGAATAATGTAATCCATCAAATTAATCCATCCAAACATTTCTCTAATCTAAAAGCAATTTTTTGACGTCATCTTCGTTGTAAAAAAATAGAAAGATTATACTATAAAAATAGATTATAAGATAATAACATAACGCAGTACATTTTAAAGTACATAAAGAGATCCACACAACTAAATTAGCTCTCTAACTAGCCAAGACATTTAAAATGATTTGGCTGCTAAAACTAAAAAGTTAAGTCATGATAAATGGATTGGATTCTGTAAATCACTAACAATTCAATCAACTGATTAGGGACCAAGTCATGAGGAATAGCTTGGCTCTTGTAGACACTGATAATTCAGTTAGCCGATATATATGTCGCAAAAGCTTTTTGCTGGTATTGGATGAATTGGGGGAGAGTATGCAACATAATAATGCTAATTTGAATGATTATGAATTCATCAGATCATTCATTCACATTATCGACAACTACTTCCATATACTTTCAATCCCACCTGAGACCAAGACGAGCAGTTTAAAAAGGATACAAAAATAAATGTGAAGCAGAATTATGTATTTCTCGCTCCTTTGAAATTCACATATGAACACTTTTCAAAACTTTTTGTTATTTTAATTTTTATCTGTAATAATTAAACAAACTATCCTTTTTTCCGAATGATAATACTTTTGTTAATAGTATTCAAAGAAATGATATCGAGCATGCTAGTGTATGAAATGCAATTTTGAAAAAATTTCGAATTCTATACAGTATTATTCATCATGCAATAATTGATAACCTCTGTGATAATCAGAAGTAATCACTTAATCGATTATCAATAAAACGAAAAAAAGTAGTCAGCCACCAGCCAGATCAAGAAGAATGCTAGATTTTTGAGCAATGCACAGAATATTACTTATGATTAATATTATTAATTGTATTAATTGCTTTGGGTCAGCGCCAGCCATTTTGCAGTAATTTTACAAAGAACTTGATTGTGTTATCACGATTTCTAGGATTGGGAAGATTATATCTACTTTTCACTGCCTTGGAAATTGACGCTACTTCTAGCGTTATTACTTATGATTAATAATATATTCTGTCAATCCTCAGATTCGATTTTTTTCCCGCTATCTCTATCATCTTTCATCATGCAAAAATTCATATGTCTGGGAGACATTTGTTATTGAATGGTACTTGCATGACCTGAAATAACTGCTTATCGAGTATGATATAAGTAGTATTATAATTACAGTGTTAGAGACCGTAGTGATGCCTTCTTTTTCGGCCATATGAAGTTGCAAATGAGCATCGAGAACGTGAGATCGTTTAGTACTGTATGTACATTGTCCACATGCAAATTCTCGCTTTCCAACATGCATTTGTGCATGAGTTCGTAGGTCACAAATATGTCGGCTACTATATGGACATTCACTGCATTTTTCCACTTTCTATAAATGTGAATGAGTGCATGCAAGTGCCAAATATCAAAGTGTACCTTTCATGTGAATGATGCAAAAGTTGTTATTTCTTCCATGTTATCCTCGTTCTTATTAATTTTTCTCTAAGTTTCTTGAACATCTTGAATTTTACAATAAATCGTACAAAAATAAAAAATAAAAAAAGCAACCATTACTATAATCTAAGTTATGATGAGTCAGAAATTTCATGATCATAGAAATTTTTTTCATCCATTTCTATTCGATTCAGTTTCTGATTTTTATTCATACCCAAAAAATTACCATGCGACCGTTTATCAGGTAGAAAAAATAAATAAATGAAAAAAATGAAATACGGAAAGTATAAAAATATTTAAACTATACGCACAAATGAAGAAGTGGAAGCTCTTTCGCTGGCATAACGATGTTTTGGACGTCCAGGCATCTGAAGCAGCTTGGGAATCCGCTGGTGAAGCCGCAGATGTTGCAGCAATACAACTGTTGAACGGCATGAGAATGTGCAATATTTACACTACAAATATGCCACATATAAGTTATGAGAAAATTTGCTTGACAATTATTGCATTAGATTTCCCTGGCATTTTCGGCATCAAGAAATCATACAGCCTGTCAGGATAAAGATCAATATTCAGAAAGAAGCGAAGCAATAATCCGGACGTACACTAACCTGATGTTCGGCTTTCACGATATGTTTATTTTCATGACGCAAAAGACGAGACTTTTGTTTGCAAGTAAAGGGACACTGCGAACAGTAATGCACAGTTCGTGCTGCTATATTGCCTACCATTTCTTCCCTGAAAATAATCTTTTTCAACTATACTTCATTTAACTAATTTTTATGCAATAATTTTGAGATATTTCAAAAAGAAAACTTTTGCAATATTTAAAAAGATCCAACTTTGCAAAAACTTCAATACTTTTTCGCAACATATGAAACGTATAAAAATGAAAGTAAAATAATCCATTGTAAATTTCGAACAATATTTACTGAAAATGTTTCGAATTCTTTCCGTAACTTTTCAACAACAGATTTTTTGTAACAAGCGAGAGGGTAAAAGTAAAATAATTAAGCGATAAACAATGAAGAAATATCATTCGTAGAGCGCTTTCAGAAAGTAATTTTACGAATGTATCCAGATAATTTTCAACTGATTAATGAACAAAATAATATTTTTAAAATAAAACAGGAAACAAACGTTGTATCAATAGCACTGTAGCATATGTTCAACCGTTCCCACAATAACAATTTATATTTTTCTTTAGCAATATGTTCCGAATGTCTGGTAATGCAGTGTAAGAGTCGAAGGCTATAATTTTTGAAATGTCGACCACAGAATCCGCATAAATACTTCTGCTGCAATTAGAAATAGCTCCTTATCAAAAGACCAAAAGCTTAAAATGAATTATCATCGAAGATAACATTTCTCCGTAATCCTACAGGTATATGCTAAAGAATATGCATTATTTCAGAATATTCTTATAATATTCCAATTAAAAGGACTATTTTAATTCTTTAATAATATTTGTAATCCTATAAAACACAAATCTGAAGAATTAAAATCAGACAATACCCCTGGACGCCGTATTTTAAGTTGCTTCTCAGGAACATCGGTTACCATCGGTTGCTTTTCACTGATAAAAGTTATCAAAGGTGATAAGGTCGAATTTTCCGGAATTTCCAACTGTTCTTCGCATTCTATAATAGTTATTCGAATTAAATGTATCGGCAGAATTTTTAGATGAAGTTCTGGAATTTCTGTACCTGATTCTCGATCTATAACAAATAATTCGATTGGAGATTTCATTATAAAAATAGTTAAATCAATCAAAATGTTTGGTATAATCGCGGACGTAAAACTACTATAAGGAGACATTATGTGATATTTATAATAAAGGATCGTCTCATAAGTATAAATGCAACATGAAACTGATAAAACTATAAACTGCAATCCAACATAGATGGATTCTCTTATATAGGTCATGGTACTATTCAGACAGCTTCGTTTTATTCGCCGATTATACGATTAATGATTATTTTTTCAATTTCATAGTCTATCAAATCATGCCAGGTCAAGACTTCTATGGTATTTCTGAAACTGCTCGGACATTCTTTTTGTTATACTCTCCCACTGTTGCAAATATCATTCTTACACTCTTCAAAGAATCGCATTTTTTTTTTTTTTTTTTAAATCGAAGTATAAATGACTACGTACACAAATATTATTACCAATAACATCACTTTAAAGGTTACAGCGACCGTCACCATGGGAATCAAATGCTATCACAATTATTTCTTCATTATTTGCCGCTTCATCTTTGATTCATCTCATTTCTAGATGTGCATAAGTAATTTATCTTCTGTGTCATTCCTGACTCTTCATATCATTTTTTTTATGAAATACGCCATTTCTCGATGAAACAGGTTTACCATCTCCATTAATTAATTGTTAACAATCAGGAAACAAATTTACCTTCAAGTTTGATAGGAACCGTTGCAGTTGTTGCAATACGTGAAGATCCTTTACCGATATAAACAGGTGGCCATTTATATATTTGTGGCTTATGCAGTTGGCAATGACGTTTCAAGAATCCAGCTGATGCACTCCTGTAAATGTCGACTTGAATAAAATGATGCTTTTAGGAAAAATTAGTCAAAACTAGATAAAATATCAGTAATAGAGGACCTGTTACTATCATCGATTATTATCAATCATTACATCATCATTACAACATTTTCTACGAAATATCAAAAAAGAGGCGAAAAATATGATTAATCTCATTCATCATAAAAATAGCCATAATGACAGAGTTAAGCGTGAATAATAAATGTAAATGTTGAAGGAAATAATTTAAAAAAAAAAAGCAAAAAGCAAAAAAGAAGCGCAGAAAAATAAAGGGAAAAATTAGAAGAATAAAGGGAAGAAGGGATAAGAAATAAACAAATGACCTAATAAGAAGCTCTTTTAACTATTTTAACTAAAGTATGCAGATCGCCAACCGGTTATAAGATCCTTGTAATATTTAGAAATCACATAACCGGTTGCGATGTTTCATTTGGTAAAATATACTAGCATGCATAGAAAACCATAAAGTAATTACGATTTTTTTGTATTTTTATTGTTATTATTACTAATATTCCAATTGTTATTAATTATATTATTATTATTACGATCATTATTAATAATTATAGATATTTTATTTTTGTACATCCAGCATTGAATCTAATGTAAGTATTCACTAATAAAATTTCAACAAACTACAGTTCTCTAGCGGTGATAACTTTGACAGTACTTAAATAGATAAAACCGATCGAATAAAGGCTTGTTGACAAAGTCTGATGATTTCAACTATAATAAAACTCGTCTCAAATAACTTATGGATCATTTAATTCTTATCCAATAATTGTTTTTTCCAGCCTTCTTTTTTAGCCTCCCAGATATCTTGCAATGAGATATCGTGTACTGGATCATATAACAAATCAACTTCTTATGTAGAAATTACCAGATAAACTTCTAATAAATGGAATTGCTGAAACAGATTTCTTGTAAAATAAACATCAAAAAAAAAAAAAAAATTATCAGTGTAAATGAGAAATTAAACTAACATATAAGTACAAAGGGAACATTTGAATCCAATCGTTCGGCGATGCCCAACGAGATGCTTCTGTAATCGATTCTGATCACGCGATATGAAAGGACATTCGGTGCAAGCGAATTCGCGATTGGATGCTATAATTACGCCTGAAATTTTGGAAAAAATGGAGAAAAATGAATTTAGCAAAAAATTTTGAATTTCCACTTATTAGTTTCAAGTGTTTGATCATTCATAAAAACATAATATAGTGATACGAAGCTTTGAATTTTGCAGCATAACAATATAAATTAGTTCAACAATAAAATTAATCATGCTTAACCGAAGATGAGAATTACTGGTTATTAAATAGCAATTAAATTTAAGAAATATTTGAATTGCGGAACAAACCTGTTTTCTCATCTATTTCTTTTGTTTCCTTCTTTATATTTTCACTGTTAGCACAACGGTCAATTACCTGTAAAAAAACAGATTAATTCCAAAAAAGAAAAAAAGGCACTTATCATTCACCTATTGTCACTCTTCATTTCGTGAAGAATTGTTCGACATCAAAGTTACTGACGAATTTTTAATGCAGAGACTTTCAATGAGTTTTATGCAATCTTTCAGGTAAATTATTCTACTGAAAAAGAATGAAAACAAATATTGCAAATATTAAATATATAACAAATATTTCGTTTTCCTGTTTCTGTTTCATTTGATTAGACTACTATAACCTAATATTACTGTCATTACTCTCTCTAATGAAGTATATTTTCAAAATGTAATAAATAATAATGAGTAGTAAGAAAGAAAATATCTATTACTGCTTGTCGAACTTTCAGAAAGAAACAGGAAAGCAATGAATTTTTTTACATCAAATACGTTACAAAATTATTGTACCAACGCAAGACGAGTTGAAGTTACGCTTTCGGATTCTTCGTTGCTTGCTGCTGCATGAAACGCTTTATGCATTTGAAGAGTTTTGTAATTATCACAACTGTAATACAATTGATTTTTATATAAAGCCAGACCAGATCAACATTTTTCATATATTCTATTGAAAAAGAAAAAAGAAGAAAGAATTAAATAAAAAAAATGAATTGAACGAAAAATATTTTTCGCCATTACTGCTTACTTAGGCATTTTGAAAGAATAAAATTTTGAATGACTCCTAATATAAAATTACGACCTGAACAAGATCAGATTCGTAAGAAAACTTCAACACATATATCTGAACTTTTGCAATGCATTATCTTCGATTACTTATTGTAAAATTAATTTGGACATTATATAAGATATGATTAAATAGTAAGTACGATTTTAGAAGAATAGACAAAATTGACGTTAAATACCACTTTCAGTTAGTAAAGAAATTTAACTAATTTTTCTTAGCTTTTATTATAATCTCATTGTCAAATTCTCGTACGTGTAAAAAAAGCTCTATTATTAAAATAATGATTAAAAAATTCCTTAATACACGATTACATTAAATATGATTCTGTCGAAACGATGTGTCATAAAAAGAATGGAAAAATTAAAAAACTAAGCCTTAATGGCCATTTTGATTTAGATTATTTTCTTCGCAATGCATATGATTTGAGAAATATTACAGCAAATTACTACTTGAATATTTTAATTATGAAATATTAATTCAGTAAATCGTAAAGATTATAAATGGGATCAGTAGTTTAATATTAAAAAGAAAATAATCACAATATCAGCTATCCAACTTTTATGACCAATATTTAAGAATAATTTGTTAAAATTTTATTACATATAGCTTGTTAATAAATACTTATTAAATTTGACAACTAATTGCTTATTAAATTTGACAACTATTCATTTCTTTAAAGGGAAAAGAAAATGTATAAATGTACCTAAAATCGCATGAGGCACATTTATATCTTTTATTAGCTCCATGGAGTTTATAATGATTAGCCATGCCACGACGTGACGTGAAAAATGATGGACAACTGCTGCAGTGATATGTTTGTTCATCCTGAAATTTCAGACGAGAAACGTTTATGATTAAAGATAAAGTGGTAGAAAACAACTTGAACAAAAGGACTGGAAAGTAAATGTCAAGAGAACAGAAATATCTTACCAAAGATTTATTTGGTTGCTTCAGACAACTGGTAATGGCACGATGTTTGTTTTCTTGATTCTTCTCATTACTATTACTATTCTTCGATATCAAATCCAAATGCCGCAAAGGTACTTTACGTCCTGTTTTCTTGATAATTTCAGGAATAATACTATCTGCTCCATTTAACATAACATTCTTGCTTTCCGACAAACAGCTATTCGATTTCGATATATTTTTTTGTTCCAAATGCTTCCGATTACTTAATGGAACTTTCCTTGTCATTGCCTGAAATTTGAAAATTAAATACAGAAGGAGAAAAAGTTTATCAAAATTTTAAGAATGATCCTGATAATTTTTTTTCTTTTTCAATTCAGAATGTTCCTGCCGCCAGAACTCCTCTGGATGAATGGTTTTTTCGTTTTTTTTTTTTCAGAAAAACAATACAAAAGAATCAAAGTTCATTTAGATTTTGAAGAGAGAAATTCTAACCTGGAAATTGGTGCCGAAATTTCAAAAATCAGTGATTGAGGAAAAAGGTTATTATACAGGAACAAGTATATTCTTGAATCCTAAGAATGTGAAATTGTGTACCGATTTCACCAAAGTTCAAGAAAACTTTTCATATAATAATTTCCTTTAGGTTTTTTTCGTTTCAATTTTAATTTAATTGATTTCATTCCATTTCAATCCACTCATTTCTTGCAATCAACAATTTTTTTAAATATGAATGATTCATAGTTTTTGAAAGACGAATTCCATATATTTAAAAAAGCTTGCTAAAAAGCTATTTTCACAATGTTTCAGTGAATCAGCAAATGATAATATTCCAATTTTTCATCATATTTCTGTGACATCATCAACTGGATGATTTTTTCCTTTTCTTTTTTTTTTTTGAAATTTAATAATTTCGCTACAAATCAGTCAGATAATTATTAGAAAATAAAATTCTAATCCATTAAAGCAGTACTTTTTTTTTTTCATCAGTACTAATTACAGTACTCGCCATACTGTGAAGCTTCATTTAACAGAAAGAATATTTGTCATTCAAAATAAGCCATCGTGAATTAAGGACTACTAATACAAATGCAAAAATAATGGGACAGAAAATTTTAGATTTTTGTCATAATTTTATTTTCAAAAAATTAATCGCTTCATGCATTCAACTGTTGATTTTTGAATATCTCAAACAAAATATTATTCACCAGAAAGTTACTAATAATACTGTTCTCGATATGCAGTCCAACTTGATATCGAGATTGAGATAAAATTGGATTATACACTGTTACAAGAATATTTAATTAAAATTATTGAAAAGGCTATTTCATTTTGAATCTATTATCAGATTAGCTCAGAAAAGCAAAAACAACAAAATGACCATCATGTTATCAAAGGAGAGTTAGGCTATTCAAGCTAAATTATCTAACCAATAATATTCTCTGAGACTTTGATGTGAATAAATCTGGATAAAAAAAAAAAAAAAAAAAAAGAGTACCATTCTATGAAACGTTGAAAAAAATTAGTATGATCAAAATGAAAACATAAGAGGAACAAATTCTACTAGCAAAATATCCGAAATAAATTATCTTTAAAAAAAAAGAAATTGGAAAAATAATTCCAGAAGAACAATCGAAAGAATTAATCTTAAAAATGCGAAATAGCAACTGAAATGATCCATTCATTCCGTAACTGATTATGGAATGAATGGATCATTTAAAGTTCAAATGGATGGATCATTCAAAATTAAAAAAGTTTAAACGAATTCAAAATAATTACTTGAATTTATTCAATAATTTGCCCTTGGAAAAATGATCAAAATGATTTACCTGTTCTTAGAGAAAAATACTAAGACTACTTAAAAGATCCCAAAGTGCAGGATACTATTGGGAGATTTCGAGAGAGAGAGAGAGAGAGAGAAATGATTCGTTCTTTTAAGTGTTATTTTTCGGTAATCTTGTGAAGTTTTTCAAATTCCGATTTTCGATTTTTCAATCCTTGTCTGAATTCATTCAGTAACGCAACAAAAATAATACATTGTCATTGATGTCATATGTCCTTCATGTCAAATACAAAAGCTAATTTCAATGTTTGTCCCTCATTGACCCAACAATATGTCTCCACCTTTCTCAAAGACAAACAAATATGAATCATCGGGCTGCCTATCACCTTCCACACATACTTATTTAGGGGTATTATAGCCATATATGTCACGTTAGTTTCACGTAGCAAACACGTAATTTTACGTCACCTGGAAGACATATCACATCTATCACATCCGCATATAATGGAATAGACTGATAAACATAAATTTTCAGAAATATTACAAATGTACAAATATGAAAAACTGAAATAATTTCAGATAACTGACAACAAACAAATATTATCGAGTAAATTGAAATAAAATTTAAAAATATAATATATTTAATCAAAGAAAATGAGAAAGAATTTGTTCGGTAAGAATTAAGCTTTCCATTATGAATTAAATGGTACACTCTTAAATTTCATATCCGATATTTCAATAATGAATATCTCAGTTAGTGAAGCAAAACTACAAAAGATATATTTTTTTCTAGCGAATAGATGATACGATCGAATTTAAATCAAAAAATTGATAAAAAGTCGAAGTTTGAAATTTAAATTAAGTCTTAAAGTCATAAATATAAGTACTGATAAATCGGGAAATTAAAATTGATTCTATGTATTTCAATAGAAGCAAATCTATTTTTGATCTACAAATGTTGATCATTTTGACAATTTCGCGCGATTTAATTGCAATTATTAGTATTTAATTTAATAATTTATTTAATAATTATGAAAAATTTTTTTCGTCCCAACTACTTATCAATCATCTTACCTAATCACCTGATAAGCAATTAAACGAATTATTAACATATAAATCATTTTTCAAAACTCAAATTTTCGAGAAATTTCTCAAAAAATTTGAAATTATTATAATCTGAAAAAGAAAGAAAAAGCAAAATTTACTTCAGTTATCTGTAATGGAGATGGAGTAGCTATTGTAGTTTTAGAAGTTATTGGAGATCCATCTTTGCTTTGTTCATCGGTTGACTTACGAATATTTACAGGTGATGCTGATTTCAGGTGAATATGGCTTACTCGAGATTTAAGATAATTCATTCGATTGGTACGCCATCTTTGTAGTTCGACATCAACAAGATCCGAATTCTTGAGATTCTGGTGATAATCACAACTTTCTGACGATTTTCTATCACGTTTTCCACGTTTACCCGTTGTGGATCGTTTCGACTTCATGTACTTTCTGTTTTTCACCACAGAATTGTTCAAATTTCTTGCACTGAAAGTACAGAAATTGTTGATATCCTAACGGGAGAATGCATTCTACGCCATTTACGAGCACGCATCCATCTCACTATGAGTAGTAAGTGGGCGTTGAGGAACACATTTCAATTAGGCAAACTTTACGGAGGTGCAATATATGGTACATTATCCATTAATTACCGGCAGTACACACTAATTAGTAATCAGAATAACTTACAACGGGAAAAAAAACGCCACATTTTAGCTCGAAATTCTGGTCTCTTCCGAAACATTTTCCGCAACCCAAACTTTCTCTTTCTTTTTTTTTTTTTTTTGAAATGACTGAATATTCAAAAAGTATTAAATAAAAAGCATTAAGTAAAAAAAAAAAAATCTTGGAGGAATAATATTATTCCCATGAGAATTTTTAAAATCTAAATTCAATTGGACAATCTCACCGAGAATTTCCATTGTGATACTGGAATAGATGCGGAGAATTACCGCAATGTCACATAAATAAAACAAACTTTTCAGAACATATTCTCGGGAAATCTTCCAGAAATAGACAATAATAAATGCTCAAAGTAAATAATTAAAATTTCAAATTTTCTTTTATTCGACGCAAATTTCCAGCACTTTTTTTTTTTTTTTTTTTTTTTTTTTTTTAAGAAGAAAGAGGAAGAAAGCATAAAATGCGCAATTTATGCACTGAAAAAAAAGACACCTGTTCTTTTAATGTCACACCATTTACCGCATTACAGACAAAAAATTCGAGTCAAAGTATTCTTCAATAAAACAAAAATTAAGAAAAATCATCTTTAATGGATTTTTTTTTTAAACTTACAGCAAGTTTTCTAACAAACAAAATTGAGAAAAAAAGTTCGATTATTTTAATCGTAATAATTTAATTTAATATTAAAAAAAATTTCCTGGGTAACAATCCCGTTGGTATGCATACAACATTATGAAAATATGAAGTGAAGAATTCGTTTAACCCAATATTTCAAACTTTTTTTTTCGATTCATAATCTGAAGATGATTATGGAACTATCACTATTAAATCAGTACAATCAATAAATCGATACTAAGTAATTAAATTAAACTTCTCTTCTTGCTTGTAAAATCTGAAGTTATCCTATCTTATTACTTTATTTAATTCATAATGTTGTTATTTCTTAACTCTTTCTTAACTAATCATTACTACTTTCTTATCATACATAGTTTATCAATAAGATGAATGCTTAATTGCAGTGCGTTATCTTATTTGCTGACCACTTATTTATTAATTATTTATTTGGAAGTTATTATCATATCATATCATATATATCATACTTTACCTGGCTTACTCAATTTATTTATTCCTCATTTACTGCTGCTACTTGCTCATTATTATTTATTACTAATTCATTTATAATCTCTTACAATTTCTATAAGCATAGCAATTATTGATTAACTAAATTTATTTGTTTATGTCTACGAGTATTATTTGTTTCTTTCACTTATCATTTATCTAATTTACCTATCATATTTATCGATCAATATTACTTCTGATTTGCATAATTCAACTTTCACTTCATTTATTTATCAATCAATTTCTTATCATCTATCAATTCCACTTATTCGTAAGTCATTCATTCATTCACCGATCATTGGTCTACTATTTCAGTGACATCCTACCAATCACTTTCAATAAAACGTGTTCTACGTGATGCAATGCTGACGATCCAATCAAATTAACTTACGTCATTTACACGTAGTCACTCAAATGTTAGTGAAATCATTCACCGATCATTGGCCTACTATTTCAATCCTCACTTTCTATCCATTGTTTTCAATCTTGCTTAACTATTGAAATAAAACGTGTCCTACGTGATGCAATGCGGCGATGCTATTAAATTAAACTTACGTCATTTACACGTAGTCATCCATGTGTTAATGTATCACAAGAAAACTAAGAAATTAATTTGAAAAGCGACAAACTTATTTCGGTACAGATGACAATATCCATTCGAACGGATCCAATAGACTATTTTCTTCCTCCGCCGACCGACAAACAGACAAACAGACACAGACACATACACACACATACGCACGTTACATATACACACACATACAAACATACACATTCGTAAATAGTCTCATACATCGACAGACAAACACACGAACATACATGATAATATCCATTCGAATAAGTTCTATAGACAATCTCAACACGACAGATTATTTCCTTCATCGACCGACCGACGACCGACAAACACACACACACATACACACATACAGACAGACAAACAAACAGACAGACAGACGAGAACCTGCACGAGTGAAAGAGAGAAGACGATTGATAATATAACTTCGACTATAGATGATAGATGAGATGATGACGAGGGAGTGCATGTTTCGAAGAGAATTAGAGCAGTGTGATCAATAAAACGATATGCTCCAATGGCCTGAGTATGCGTGTTGCAATAGAAATTTACCATATTGAATTGCAAAATGAAATCCTCGATACGAATAACGATTAAAGTCGGGAAGTCGCGGGGGAATGACCTCTCGAATTTCTCGGGATAATAACAAGTCAAAGACAATAAATGAAAGCAACGATATAATAGAAATTAGCATACAATTTGTCTTTGAGATATCCCGAAATAGCGGATTCTCAATTTGGTTGCTAAAACTATTCGAAATCCCAATATTCTAGTGGTACTCAAAATTATCGAAAATTTTCTCCCGGGATATATTTTTCTCCCAATGAATCATAAAATAAGAATAACTGTGAAATATTCGAAATATTCAAATCATCACAATTATGGATTACATTTTCGATTAAATGTATCGATGTGAGAATTACTGCATAATGCACATTTTTATGACAGAGCGTAAAATCTGTGATCGCTAAGTTAACGCAAGTGATAACCTGAAATATGCCTTGTCACCGAATAAACATATGACCTGAAATATGCCGAGTTATAAGATGTAAGACCTGAAATATGCTTAGTCATTAGATAGACATACGACCTGAAATATGCCTATCACCAGACATGCGACCTGAAATATGCCTAGTCACCAGACATGTGAATTGAAATATCCTCGCATATAACCGCTCATTGTTTCTTAATGAAACATTCGCCATCCGATCAATCTTCAATGATTTGATGTGATGAATTAATTGCTCAATGAATAAGTATCATAGCACTATCTGAAATGAAATAGTTTGTGCAAATGAAGAAATCTATCGGTCTAACCACCGAGAGTTATATGCAACAAAGAAATAAGCCCAGAGGATAAATAAGACCCTTGGCCAGTAGCAGCAGCACCCAACATCCGTAGCCTGAAGGACTGCCAGTTTCAAGAATTCTTGAAATTGTCATCCTCGCACTTCTGGCTAGTTATGGATACTTTGCTAGCTTGGTAATGCATATGTATTCATGATGTTTCAGTATGCTATAGTAGCAGTTGACGTAAATGACGACGTCACATACATAACATACGTCATGTAGCATAACTTCATCCTGTATTCCAATTTTTATGAATATCAAAAAAAAAAAAAAAAAAATCATCAAATCTGGTTGATCGTCGTAGAATTTCCAATATCTTACTTTGTCTCTGCCTCATCATTTTGACTTTTAACCCTCGAAATTGGCGGTAGTAATTCTTCATTGGCGCTTAATTAAAGTAATATTTGGCTGAATGTAGGAAAAATTTGGAATGATGGATAGCTAATATAATGTAACCTACCAAAATTTTTATGACCTTTATATAACTTCCCAAAAAAAAAAGAAAAATTTTCAATTTTTTATAAATTTTATCATTTATTTGTTTGACTAAAAAAAAAATACGTGCAAAAAACGAGCGGTCGATCATTAAAAGTGCGCATCGAACGATCGGTCATCATGAAAATCATGCAGTTGACCGTTCCATATTTTGCATGTTATCAATTGATAACGCTAATCAACGAATAATTTGCCATCGTTTGGTAATTGAAATAAAAGATTTGAGCAATAATCGATCTATATGAATGAAAATTTTTTGAAATGTTCATTGTTCATTTCCACACAATGTTTCAAATTCTTCACCAATTGATTGAAATTTTGATACAACGTTGCATTCGAATAGGCAAGTGTTTTCATATGGATAAGAAGTGTGTTCAAGAATTTGCGGTCCAGCTAGTAATAGTAATGAAAATGAAGATGTCATATATGAATGTGAATCTTATCTATCTGAATATATGGCTATTGTTTGGTAACAATGAAACAGAAACGATCAGAAATTTAGTGAGATATAATTTGTCTAATTTGAACATGAAGATCAAATATTCAAACAGATCGATAAATTCACATTAATTCAATTATTCCCATTTCTCACGGATAATATCATCAAGGTGGGACGTTCTATTTTTCTTGGCCGAATGAGTGACAAATTTCGGAATCATTTTCTTTTTTCCTGAATTTGATCATTTCTAATTTAATTTCTTGTATATATCTTGAAAATTTATAGCAAGTAAAACGAAAATCACATTAGTTGGTTCACATCCGCTCATACGAAAAGAATAGAAAATATTTGAATGCAATTTTGATCGGAAATTAAATATGAAATGTGATGACAATTCGGAAGAAGCAATAAGCATCAAAAAACCAAGAAAATGTAAGAATTAGTTTATTTTATTCAATTATTTTATTCCTGTGAGCATATTTTAGTGGAACAAACAAATGAAATGCATAGAATTATTCGATTTCTTGGTCGAAATTTTATTTTTTAGGCAAAAAATTTTATACAATTTATATATCGATTACATTTTATGATCAATCGAGAAAAAATTGCCAAATTTTTAAAATTTTCAAAATTTTACAAAATTTGAAAAAATATGGAGTCAAAAAAAAAAAAATATGTCTGATAGGATTGATAGAAGAGCACATATGTGATAGAACTGTTAAAAGAGCATATATATATATATATATATATAAGATGGGATTGATTGAATCGGCGATTTATTCTGAAGCTGTTTGTAACCAAATATTTCATTCTTCAATTAATCTTTGATCAATGAATTTAATTGAAATTTTTCAATCAATCGATCTGTCAAAATATTCAATCACATACATTTCTATGGATCTAATTAAATGTTACCATGTCCAAAATTAATTAGTAATCTTTATTAAATATCTTTTGAGAAATTTTTGCAAACAATTTTAGCAAATTTATGTGATTTCGCATTACGTGTAAACGTCGTACTAACTTTTTATTCTTTCGCTTTATCGTAAAATGTTAAACTATGATGTATATTAAATGATTGAAATTACGTCAAAAATTTTTATAATCAATAGGCTATGCAAATTGGCTGTAATTCAGCATTTTTGGCAAATATTCCAGTTTTGATTACTCTTAGCGCTCGATCGTTAAATGAATGTATACATTATAAGATATTTTGCAATGTATACATTCATACGAAAAGCAATTGAATATTTCTTAAATATTGTAATTAGCATTGGCGTAACTTTCAGATAGCATTCAGGAATTTTTCAATAACTAACCATTCATAATTAATTAAATGATTATTTTTAATTTTAATTATATAATCACTGGAAAGCTACGAGAAAATAAAAGATTTGGTCATTGAAAGACTAAAAGAAAATAAAAAAAAACTTGGCCAGCCACTGAAAGGCTAAGAGGAAAAAGATTTAAGGCATCGTTGATGCCAAATATATTTAATTCTATCAATTTATGTTTGAATAAGAATTAGTGCATGCGTTTTGATAATTGTCAAAATGTCTTCAATTTTGGCTTCTAATTATTCCTGCAAGCCAATTAAACTTCTCGCCTAAGTCTTCTGAGCTAAGCCAATAAATGATAAGAAGATTGGATAAATATTATCACTAGTCTTAAAAATAAAAATAAGGAAATTGAATTTAATACAAATCAATCTCTCGATTTTAGTCCAGACTTTCTTGCATGTAATAAGATAGGCCAGGCAATTGAAATCATTCAATTCTCAATTTTTTTTTTTTAAATTTCAATTCCTTTTTCTTTTTTAAATAGTTAAATTCTTTTTTGACATATTCCGGGAATTTTTATATTGTAAAATCATCATTTTTTCTAAAATAATAATGAATGAATAAATTATATACGATTAATGATTTCAGGAAAACTAATCCAGTATAAATCGATTCCTTCTCAAGAAAAAGAATATAACACTTTATTCTAGCAATGAAAATTATAAAAAATTGAATTGCAAAGAAAAGAATTGAATTTATAAGAAAATAATGGAAGCATTTGAGAGTTTTATAGGCTTTTCTAAGTTCTTGAATGCATCAAAGCTTTTTTTTTTTTTTTTTTTTAATCTTTAATGTCTAAACTCATTAATGATAATTTAAATGAAAAATGATTAAATACTAATCAGTAAATATCATTTTGAAATGTTGATGTTCAAAATTTTCAGAAAAGATTTGCCATTTTCATCTGTTTAATGGTGTTAATTAAAAGAGCATATGTTTCCTATTAAATTTGCTTATTGCTATGTAATGGCCAAAAGATAGATAACTTTCCTAGCAATAATTAGTTGGCCAAGATTCATTCAGTTATAGTCAAGTAATGATTTTCAAAAATGCAGCCTAGTACGGTTTTGCTCGTTTGTTATAAAACTGGGGACAAGCATTAATATCAACGAAAAATTTTTATACTAATGTATGCGACATCGAAGAGTAGCCTAAATGTCTAAGTTTGAAAAAATTAGAACTAAAAAAGATAAAAAAAAAAAAAAAAAAAAACCACAAGAAAGAATCCAAGCATAGAAATGCTTTTTTTTTTCTCTTTTTATGGAAATTCTTTATGAAAATTTTTACACAAATCAACACTATATGCATAAATACTACATAGTGAAATTTAAGCCCAAACAATCCTAGTTAGCATATCTTTTTAATTTAACATTTAAAACAACTAATAATACTTGACAAAAATATCTTAGTTTTAAAGTTAACTCAAAAAAAAAAAAAAAAAAGAAAACGATTCGTTAATAAGTTCTTGCTACTGGAATTTTTTTCAATCTATCATATACATTCGTTATCATTCTTTTGCCGAATCGAAAATTTCAAAAATTCATAATATAGCAATACAAAATATGATCAAATATATGATTTAAATCAATAAATAATCATGGAAAAGGATAATTAAGGAAATTAAAAAATGATAAATATGAATTATATTTCCTGATCAAACTATAAACCATTAATTATCCATTCATCCATCTATCATTTAGCAACAATCAAATTGATTAATTTACTGTACTACAGTATGATATTGCTTAATGTTGGTATAGCTTCCGTGGCGCAATCGGTTAGCGCGTTCGGCTGTTAACCGAAAGGTTGGTGGTTCAAGCCCACCCGGGAGCGGGCTAAAGTTTCGACATTTTGAAGCAACAACAACTTTTAAATCAATTCAGGAAGATTGTCTATCATCCTTTCTGATAATCGTATATTATGATAACTAATGATAGTTTTTATGTTAAGAAAAATTTTCAGTTTAACATGCATAGATAATCAATATCAATCACAACGGACCAATCGATCGAGATGTGCCAGTGGCAGTTTGGTACACAAAACATCAATGTTTTGAAAAGCAGAGGTGTTTTCTGATGATCTACTCGAAAGAAATTCTTTAGTTGAAAATATAAATTGCATTTTATATTGTATCTATTTGTTACTTCGATATGTACTTTCTTGAAATTTTCAAAATATATCCCATTTTTTTGGAAAAAAAAAAAAGAAAAAAAAAAACTAAAAAACAGTAAACTCAAATTGATGATGATGATCAGAAGTCCAAATCATCGGCAATTGGGAAATTGTAGGAGAAAAATGTGATTGAATTATATAATTTGGTTTGTAGTCTGGTTAGATTGGGAAGTGCTTCCTTCTTGCTCTTGTAACTCGGTCAGGTTAGTGTAGGTATCAGAAAGTCTTCTTTGTCTTGTTTAACATAGACGAATCTGTTGAGAAGGTTGTTTTATTGATTGATGGAAGAATAACTTCTCGTAATAAACGATATCAGAGAATATCCAGACAGAATGATTATTAAGTTACTCTTCCCTTTGTTGCTCGTATTGATCGGAACTTTTGGTGTAAGAACTTTGAAAAACTCTACTCTAAAATTCAAACCTTTTAAATCCTTTCGTGGGCTCCGCCTCTTCTCCTGATTTTCAACGTGTCGTATCATGATTAATCGACCTCGCTTTGTTCATCTGTTAATCGGAGCCCTTTGGCGGTAAACGTGTTTATCCGTTATGACAACAAGGATAAGCTTAAGCTTTGTTTGTTTTGTTTATTTTTCCCTTTGGAACTATCTTCGAGCTACTTGATCTTTAACATTTTTTGCTTAAAATAATTCATCTTTCGGATTTTTCCGATAAATATTGGTACTTTTGCAAAATGAAGCATATTGTAAATCAGTTGCAAGTGGTAGAAAATATTGTAGGATCAGATGACATCCAGTGAGGTCTATCATTGTGAAGAAAGTATATATTACAACATGGATTCATATAAAATATTTTTTTTATAACTAAGGATAATTTGCAAAATTTACCAACAATTTGAAACTTCAGAATTTTTTTTTGTAAACTGTGCTTATTTTAACTACGGAACTAACTTTCTATATAGTTTTAAAACGAATTAAAGAATTAATGGAGCTATGCCATGAAGAATAATAAAAACCATTAGTACTAAATGTATTAGTTGCGGTTATTCCTAACTTTGTCTGATTTTGGACATATACCGAAACCCCGCATATTATATTCGATCTGATAAAAGAAGTGCCAGATGACCCACCAATTCATCTAGAAAATTGTATATAGACCAATAGCACAATCTTTTATGATTTCGCGAAGAAATTATTTACAGTATAGGTTTCAGCAAATAAAAACAATATAAGTACATAAAAGACATTCGAAAAACATAAATATAATCAGAATTTACAAAAACAAACATTTTTAATTCGGATTAAAATAAATAAGCGATTAAATACATATTCAGTTTCTCAGACTAAACATCAGCAAGATCAATGAAATTAAAAATTGCAGAACTTTCATTTGCAATATTTTCGAAAATTTGCTAAATTAACAATCTTGATCCTCATAATTCATCATCTTATATTACTTTGTATACCATCACATAGAATAATGTCGAACTTTTTTTCAAAGGTTGCCATTGTGATATTATCATAAGGCGAAAATGATAGCTAACTGATAGGAAAGAAACGGATTGCTGATTATAGATTTACGAAAGTTCAAAAAAGAAAGTAGGGAAAATAGTTATCAGTCATCATAAATATTTGCGTACTCATAAAAGAGAGGTATCAAAATGATGAAGATAAAACGTCTTATCTATAGCTTTTCCATCAATTGGTACAAATCTTGCGAATAAAACATAAATAACAAACAGAAAATATGAACTAAAATATGTGCATTTATGTACAAAATATTTGCACTACTCAGAATATGTCATATCGTAGCTAATCTTATTAGCTATGATGGGACATATTCTGTCTTTAAAACTTAGTTCTTGTAGAAATCAGAAACTTGAAAACTGCCGCCAAGAAACTAAAAAACTTCGGAATTCAAGAATAATTTGAGAGGACAAATCATTACAAATAAACGTTTTCAAAAAAATAAGAAGAAATGAACAATAATTTCAAGAATCATCTTAACACCTAAGAATTAGCAACTTTATATAACTAGCAAGAAATTGAAAGAAAATAAGATAAATCTAATCTATAACCATGTTTTGAAAGTATTGCCATGCGAAAACAATTCAAAGATATGTAATGTTTGTAATTGCTTATAAATATACCATGAAAAATTGAAGGGATATTTCAAGTCACAACCACAAAGTTACAGTCACTTTTTCTCAAACATAATCTTTCTAAAGTTGCATGAACTTTAAAAGATATATGCTTTAATGCTGAATCATTTTATTACCAAGAACTTTTAGCCCAACCAAATCTAACTAAAAAAAACTATTGGAAAAAAGATGCATTGATGCCATCTAATATAATTTAAATTTGTTGCCAATTCCTACTTTCCATCAGTAGGATAAAACAAAAACCATCTTAATTTATAATGATTCGGTTTCTGCATTCTCAGATAATAAGTGCTTGCCGCAAATGGAAATACGTAGAAGAAATTTATATACCAATATTTAATCATTTGGTAATCCATTTTATGGGGAAAGGGGGGGGGGGGAGGGGGGGGGGGGGGGGAA
>JAOVVO010000984.1:0-23269 GCA_028564675.1 Onchocerca lupi | reverse complement strand
TATAATTACATATATATATATATATATATCCTTTAGAAATATTTATAATCATCTAGAAGCTACAAATAGTTTATCTTGCGCTGTCTTATTTTTCAATAGTTCATCTTGCGCTATTAATACTCATGACGGAATGGGGGGAGTCAAAAAATTCCTTATTATTTATCACTATTTATCATTATTATTTTTTATTATTAATTATTATTTATTACGGAGCAGCAAAAAATTAATAATATCAATAAAACAAATACAATGATAAATTTATTAAATAATAAAGGAGAAAAGGACATAAAGGGAAAAAAACCCGAGTCAAAGCGTTAAGAGCGGTCGTTGGCATTCCTATATAAAATAATAGAAAAGGGCGCCTTTGTTAGCGCGTGATAATGATGCGCCTTTGTTGGTGCGCTAGGGTAGTCGACATTGACCCTAGTTGAGGGTTATAAAGGACTGATCAATTATTTATTATTATTCAGTATTTATTGTTTGTTATTATTTATTATTACTCATCATTCTTTATTATTATTCGGTATTATTTATTATTTGTTTGTTATAAGTTATCACTGTTCATTATTCTTTCTTATAATTATAATTATTATTATTATTATTAATTATTAGAGAGGTGGGAGGAGGAAGGAGAATAAGAGAAAAACGAAAAGCGAAGTCAATAAATTCCACTCTATTGCATACTTTTTGTTGTCACGCACGTAATAGTTGAAAAGAGTAAGTACGTCTATATAAGAGAACGCGCCAATTCGAATGCACAGTTGTTTCAAAATTTGCAAAAATCGGTGCAGAACTTGGGGAGTTCATTGCGATGTGATAGATAGTATTTACATTTTTATTTATATAGATTTATTATTATTATTGTTTATTGTTATTTATCATTATTTTTTTTTTATTGTATATTGTTATTCATTACGCAACAGTTACAAGTCAATAATATGAATAAAATAAATCTAGAGGTAAATTGATTGACGCAAAAAAAGGAAAAAACGATTTGGAGAGAAAAAAATCCGAGTCAGAGCATTAAATCGTTCCCGTTGACATCCCTATATAAAGTGATGGAAAAGGGCGCCTTTGTTAGCGCGTGATGATGATGCACCATTGTTGTGCGAGGTAATCGGCATTGAATCTTGTAGTTAAGGGTTAAAAAAAATGGCTTAGGCTTAGAGTAATAAATAATCATTAATAATAGTAAATGATAACAATAATTGTTGACAAGTGTTAGAGCATTTGGTTGACAGTAGTTTTTTTTTTTTTTTTTTTTTTTTGATTCTAACCTTATTCTAGGTTCGTCATTGCTAACATCTTGTTCTAAACGTGTGTTTAACTCGCGAAAAGAAGGAGAGAGAGATGGGAGGAAGAAGAAGAATAAAAGAAAAAAGAGGACGGAGTCAATAAATTTCGCCTTCTCAGCACTTTTAGTTGTCAGGACGTGTAAAAAGTAAGTATGCTTATATGAAAACACGCATCTATTCGAATGCAAGATTGAGTCAAAATTTGAAAACAATCGGTGAAGAAATTCTGGAGTATTATGGAGACAAACAAAGAGCATTTACATTTTTATTTCTATAGATTAACTTTAATAAAAATGAATTTTAGGATTTTTTTTTACTTGTCAATCATAGCATAATTTATAACAATTTATAAGAGAAAATGGCGCAAAAAAAGTTTTCTTACTCCGTATCGCATAGCACGATACAATTTACAATATGTTAACTATAATAAAGTCAATGGCATGGTTAGACTATGATCTTTCCATCATACAAAAGATCACGATTATTTCGTACATCTATATTTTATCAAAGATTTTGATTAATTCGACAACAAAATTTAACCTCATGCTCTCTATATTTCCAGAAAATATTCCCATAAAATCTTCTCCCGAACACATTTATGTTTTCATTTATGTTTATTTAGATCATTAGCCGATGTCAACAAATGGTATCATCAAACATAACACTCGGCGATGATTGGTACAGTAAACCATTAAATGGCAATGATATAATTGCTGGTGGAACGCTAATTTCATTAGCGCTAATTTTTTTACTAATTTATATTCTTATCGCTTTTGTTTTATATCGTGAATCTAGTGTAAGTTATTTCAAACGAATGATTTGGTTGTTAAAAAAAAAAAATAAAAATAAAAATAAGATAAGCAACTGTTTCAATACAAAGGGTTACAATAAATTTATGATAAGATAGCTGAAATGTATTTGAAAAATTAAAATTAGGGATGAACAAATTACGACTGCTAATAGTAGAAATTGCTTTCGCAAAAATGCTGTTCATAACAAAGCAAAATGACGTTATCATTTCGAATGATTTATTTATTTTTTTTTTTATGACAAAGTGGAAAATTCTATAACATGCAATTAATTTTTATATTAAGCAATAATTAATTAAATATTAAGTTACACGATAATTATAGTCAGTTGAATAACTGATATCGCATATATCATTCTTGTAGGCCTTTATATGATTTAATAGTCATAAGTTCGTTTAAAATATTCATGAGAATTAACAAAGCTTTCTAAATTTCGCAAACTTCATTAATAATTAATAATTGATAATTTTAAATTTACAGACAATTATGGGTTTCGTTTATTTGCTTAGTTCATCAATTAATAACATGATTTTGTTAATTAATTATGCGCTCTGGCCAGGCATTCTTATAATAGCAAAAAAACGTGCTCCAGAAAACGGAAGAAGACTTTATCAAGTATTATTTGAAATTCTATGCAACTTTTTTTTCTATTGTTAAATAACTACTAAATTTTACATTATCAAGAATTTTTAGGCACGAAATCATCGAAAATTGCTAGAAGTAAATTTGGCACATTTATAACATTCAAATTTCAGATATATTTGTATGCAAAGTGATTTCCAAAATAATTAGTCTTTAAATTTCGTGTTTTTACAATTAGTTTTTAAACACGAAATATTATTCAAAAAATACTGTTATTTTTCTCTTAACAAAAAAATCAAATTATGAACAATTACTTTTGCTAATTATTAGCAAAATAATCAATAAATACCATCTTTAGGCATACTATAAAGTGTAATGACATCTTGTTCATTTGTACCTTTCAAATTATAGATGTATTTCGATACAATGTGGTTTTCGATGTGTTATCATACTTTACTTATCTCCTGGACTCGTTATGCAGCTGTTTGTCGTCCAGCTCAATTCAGAAAACTGAAAAATTCGACAATTTATGCATCATGCTTGATGTGTTATGTAATTGCTTTCGTGCAGGTGATTTTCGCCTCATTTTTTATTCTCAACTGAAGATTTTAATGCATTCACCAGAATTTTGAATTAAATGCAGTATCTAAATGAAGATTTTCTTCGAATCCATCCCAACTTTGAATTAAATTTAATATTCAATATAAGATTTTATGAATTTATCCAAAATGTTACAAAATTAACATCATTACAGGCACGCATTATATGATTGAAAAAATGCAAATTCATTCCTTAACACAATTTTTCTTTGCGTAATTCAGTATTTACAATATATTTAGGTTTGAATATGAAAGGATAAAAATTGAAAAATACTTAAGATTATTTTCATCGGATTTAATAAGTTTCTTAAACAATTTTGTTTAGGCTAATTTTTTTTACATTCAAAAGCAAAATCTTCTTTGCCAAAATTTGGATTGAAAATCAGAAAGAAAAAAAAAACTCTTCCGCAATGTTTTATTACGAATTCGAAATTAGTTAGGTAGAAAAGGAAATATTGTTTAATTAATTAAACATAAAAGAAACGAAAAGAATTGAGACATCTCATTCAACTGTATTCATATAATAATTTTATTATTATGAATTTATTTTAACTCATTTCTTATCAACTAGCCCTGACACTTGAATACAAGCGATTTATCCTTTTTGCGTGCTAAAAATTGCCAAATTTAGCACTCATTCAATGTCTACACTTCACTCAACTAAAAGAAAAATCATACTCAATGAAAATTTGAGAACAGGTTGAAAACGTTCCGTTCCATAATTCCTCTAATACTGTCCAGAGGGAAACTTCAGAGGGAACTAGATTGTTCAATTAATCTTTCGTCCCTATACCAAATTCACACGGTTAATTTACACGTCAGAATCTCTTCGGACCATTTAATATGGTTTTTTTTTTTTTTCACTCATTTATTACTGTAAAAGATCTGTTAGAAAAAAAGGAAGAAAATCAGTCTGAAATGGAACAATTCTTTTTTTTTTCTTTTTTGTATTTAAAAATTAATAAAAAGAACTGATTGTAGTAAGCTTATCACATTCTAAGAAATACAAAAGAACAACTTTGTTGAACAATTAAATAAGTAAACAAACAAATAGATGCAAATAAATGCATAAATAATCGTGTTAATACTGAATAGAATTGATAAAATTATTGAATAATTCTATATTTGCAGTCAATGATGGCGTATTTTCAACCGTGGTACGTTACATTTTACTACGAGGCAAGTGTTTATGGTATGATACCGGAAGATATCAAATTATATTTGGAAGGTGGCAAAGCGCAATTTTTCTTCATTTTTCATTTGCTGATATTCATTGGAACATTTTTCTTCTACGGGTTAGATAACATTTAAATGAAACTAAAAAACTGGAAAGTAATAAGGAAATAAACAAATATATGGAATGAGGAACTAAGTAACCGAATAAATTTATCAAAAAATTATGTTAAGCATTGATTAGGTGTGCCAAGTTAATATGTTAAGAAATAAAGTAAATACTTTCTGAAATTTTGATTGTTTCATCAAGCCATATTATTTATATAATATGTTCCAAAATTATATTTCAGAGTGTTTAATTTACTGTACAATCTAGATTATTAGCCATGTGTTTGATAAAAAGGTTGTGATTATTCAAAATGTATGTTTCAGCAAGTGTTTTATTAGATTTCAGAATTGCAATTTATAACTGCAATCATTTCATTTTTTTTTTTTTTTTTTTTGATTCACTTTTTGCAGATTTTAGAACAAAAATAACATCAATGTCTTCTTCATTGTAAATTAATATTTTAAAAATTGAGTTGATTAAATATTTTACTATTTCTTAGATTAAGTTTAATTCTATCATCTATAATCTCTTTTATTCTATTGAATTTTAAATATTTAAAAATAAAAAAATTCAAAATTATTTTTGAAGAAATAAATGAATTGGCAAGTTATGCTATTTTTAATCAATGGAAAAATTCTTAATAGTAATGAAATTAATCGTTGCAGACGTGTTGTTTTTTAATTTCAATTTTATTTGCAGTTGTGCATTATTTTTATTGGTCAAATATAAGTGGCAAAATCGAAAAATTACAATCCAAAATACAATTGGTTTAGCAGATGCAGTGAGAACCAAAAAATGGAGTGCAGTTTCAAATGCTGGCAATACGCTTCAAGCCGAATCCAAGTATACAATAATCAATTATAATTATGCATTAAATTGACAAAACTTTAAAAATTCAGCAAAAAAGGTTTTAGCATAATTTATGGATTTTATGCAACAAATTCCACCGTATGAATATAACGAAAATCAAAGACTTGAACTAGAAAATTCAAATAAGTATTGTGCCTTTACAAAGAAAATGTGGAAAGTTTAAATCGAAATTAAATTATCACAAAATAAATAAATTGAAGAAGAATAATTTAAGAAAGTTCTGATATAATAACTGAAAAATGAATAATCGCCTGTTGTTACGGCTACAAGTAGCTGAACTTAAAAATATTGATTAGCTTAGTTTTCATACTTCTAATTTATAAAATTATGCTCAACTAATATATGACAAAAATTAAGCCAAAATCGCCAAGATAATCCGAAAATGATTAATGAAATGCACTCAGATGAATATGCGAAACATTTAGACAACTTTTTAGATGCATGTAATTAAAAATAAAAAGGACTGTTGATTGATTGACTGATTTTGAAAAAGTCTGCTCTACTTTCTTTTTTAAATCATGAACAGATTTTATAATCTTTTAAAAGTTTTTATTGATTCTCATGTAAGTAAATATTAGTTGATAATTCAATTAAATATATCATAAATTTGTTAAATTTCTATCAAATTTAGATTAATTGTGCCATGTATCTGCAATGCCGTCGTATTTCTTATTGGCCAAGTGGTGATAACAGTCGGAATCAGTAAAGGTCGTTGGACACTATGGCTTATTTTAATACTTTTTACTTTGAACGCATCTGTTGACTCAATAACACTACTGATATTCAGTAAAACTGTCAGGTATCGTATTTTTCAAAACAATTCAGTAATACTGTCAGGTTTAAAAATCATGTAATGGAACTTTTTCTCTTTTTCATCTATTATGAGCTATTTTATTTTATTTTACTGAGAATTTCTGATTCATTCTATAATTTATCAAATATGAATGAATCAATAATTAGAAATAATATATAAAGTCAAGTAGTGGATATCTAGGTGATCAACTACGTGTTGATATTAATGATAACTCATCTTCAGTAGACCAGAAAATGAAAATTATAAATAATATCAAGCATTTTTTGAGGTCCAAAATTAAGGAAAAAATTAAGGAAAAAAATTCAATCTTCTAATAGAGTAGTAGTGCTTTTTCCTTTTCATCTCTAAATTTTTTTTTCTGTTGCTTACGTCATCTAATCAATATTTATCAATTTAAAATTTTCAGAAATACTGCACTGGCAGTATTACGCGAGGTATTTTGTTCCAATAGAAGAACTATCGTCATTGAGCTTGAAGTAAGTGATATATTTGAAATTATTTCTAATAAAAATATATTTGAACTTGATATAAATGATAATGAACTCTCAAAATTTCTGTAAATTAGAATCATCATGAATATATATAATTATTGTAAATGGATTATTGAAATTCATTTTTGGTTTTTTTTACCTTCAACAAAATTTATCATCATAATTTATGCTAATGAATTATTTTAAGATTGAAAAAGGAAAAAGAATAGATAACTTGAATTTGATTATAATAATGTTTGGTTTTTTAAGTCTGATTAATTATGGTATGAAAAATAATGATTAAATATAATGAATACTTCATTTTTTATAGAAAATTAATTGTGGTTATTTTTTAGTTTTATTAACATATGTATTTAAATGAAAAGAAAAATATGAACTTCACATGCATATTATAGCCAATTGCGTGATTTTTATATTTTCATATTCATTAATAAACTTTATGCGATTATTTTTTAATAGTAGTAACTAAATATTGACCTTTTATAATACTAATTTTAAAAAAGTTTTAATTTGATATTCCATTAAATTTCGCTTAAAAGTTCATAAAATAGTTCTTCAGAATACACGATAGCCGATTTCCTCACCGAAGACAACAATGTAATGGACGTTTTTTACAAGTGCATCGAAATTTAAAATTATAAAAACTATTCGATTTTGCGAAACGAGACAAATCTGTGAAAATTGCGAATTCTTCCGCTTTATCATTTTATGCAAAAATTAAAAAATTTTTGTCTTTTAATTCTTTTGAATAATTATTAAATATTTTCTTAAGTAACAAAAATTGTTTTATTATGCATATTAGGTTTCAGTAGTTTCAAATAAAATAAAGTGTCTAAGAATGAGTTATAGATTGATAAATTATTACTTTGATATTTTTTGTTTTTTCCCGAAATTGTATAAATTACCAATAAATTCATGCATATTTCGAAATTGTCCCAAATTTATAATTTTGTGCTGTAAATAATTTTATTTCCAATATATTATATCGTATCGAAAAAGTGGTATTTTGTTAACCTACAAAATTCCGATTTTTTGATGCTAGAAATGATGCAAAAATAAACAGTATTAATGGTCAATATCATTATCTTTCATCAGTCATCACAGCTTAACAATTTTTATCATTTGCCTTTAAATCATCATGGTACTTTATCCAGTCTACTGCATCGAATTCTTATCTTTATCTCTTAAATCATTCAAACATTTTAATCACTTATTATTATTATTTCTTGAACAATCATTTCTCATTTTTTCACGACGCATAAAACAATTATTTCATGTACTTTATAAATGATTATAAAATTGTATTTTTTTTTGAAAAAGGTTATAACATCAATATTTGAAATGCATAATTCTATATTTGGTGTGGATGGATAAATGCATGTAAAGTAATAATTGCATTAGTTTTTTGAGAATTTGATTGTTTTGATAACTATATTTTTGACTGAACTTTTTCAGCAATCAAAATATCGTAGTTAGTAGATGACTCTAAATTTATTATTTAATATGGTTTTTGCACTTTTCTTGTTTTAAAATTCCAAAAATCCGTTTTAGTAATAAATTTGAAGCAAAAATCTAATGATAAAATGAATTCCTCATTTTCTTTTTTTCTCTTCGCATCTTTGTGTAAGTAAAAATTGGAATTATGAAATTAGAAAACTAAAGCCTCAAATATCTAAATACTGTGCAAAATTGTCGGGAAGATTTTAAGCAACACGATTCAGACATGGAAAGGATCTAGTCACTGGTAAATATTATCATATATAGAAATAAAAGTGTAAATGCTACCTGTTGCTAATCACGGATCTCCGGGAAGTTCTCCAACAACTTGAAATTGAATTCGAAACTGCTCAAATATATGGTATTAAAAGATGCTAACAGTCGTAGATGTTCGCAAAATCTTAAATTTCCAAAATTTTGCCGATTGCTTTGAAATTTTGACAAAACGTTGCATTAGAATACACGCATACTTTACCGAGCCTACTGAAGGTTGCATACTGAAAGTCACGTTCATTTTGTAGAAAGTAAGCATGCTTAATGGATTTAGTCCGCTCAATTACTTCCATTTGTTACAGATGTGAAAGGTAAAAAAGTGGATGTATCTAAAAAAGAACAATGTGCCTACCTGAATTTAACGTTGTATCAAAATTTCAAATCAATGAGTTAACACTTGAAACGTTATGTCAAAATGAACATTGAACATTTACGACAAAGATAGAATCCAAGACACGACCTAACATTAGAAGTAATGTCTGATAATTCACAAATTGTTTAAAAAAAAACATTTCATTATACACTATCATGACCTCGAAATTTTTGCGACATTCCCCATAAATCAAAAAATAAATGAATTACACCTCTCATAAAGCAAAAACAAACGAAAAGCTCAAATCACTGCCTTATTTGTTTAAAAACACGAGACTATCCGAATTTTATGCAACACGGCATAAAATTTTCAAATCAATCGGTGGAGAACTTGAAACGTTGCAGGAAGTAGCCGCAGTCAATGCAGAAAGAAGGCCTGGTGAATAAATTCTGTTCGTTCATGAAGCCGCGATATGAGGCTGAGTCAAAATATTCACTATTATTTATTATTAATTACTATTGTTTATCATTATTTATTATTATTTATTACGCAACAATAAAAAGTTAATAATATTGAATAAAACAAATATAGTGATAAATTTATTAAATAAAAAAAGGAGAAAAGACATAAAGTGAAAAAACCCGAGTCGGAGCATTAAACCGCTCCTTTTGAAATCTCCTATAAAATGATAGAAAGGGGCGCCTTTGTTGACGCGTGATGATGATGCGCCTCTGTTGGTGCGCGAGGGTCATCGACATTTACCCTAGTTGAGGGTTACAAAGAAATAACTAATCATTATTTATTATGCAACAATTAAAAACTAATAATATCAATAAAAAAATTTAAAGATAAATTTATTGAGTAAAGAAAGAGAAAACGACATAAAGGGGAAAAAAACCTAAGTCGGAGCATTAAGCCGCCCCCGTTGACATTCCTATATAAAATGATAGAAAACGGCGCCTTTGTTAGTGCATGATGATGACGCGCTTTTGTTGACGCGCGAGTAATCGACATTGACCCTTGAGGATTACAAAGGAATGACTAATTACTTATTACTAGCTGGATCATGTTCGTTTGTTCAAAATCTTAAACCTCCGTAAGTCCTTAAACACGAACATTATCTATATTGAAAATCTTAAATATCGGAAAGTACTTCACCTATTGCTTTGAAATTTCGACACAATCCATTCGAATTCGCACATATTTTAAATATTCATCAATTGATTTGAAATTTTCATACGCAATTTGCATTCGAACAGATAAATGTTTTTAAATTAATAATGTGAGCAATTCAAGCATTTCGTTTGTTTTTTGCTTTGTGATAAATGTGATTCGTTTATTTTTTGATTTGTAGATATGTAGTTGCGTTGCACAAATGTTGAGGTTATGATAGTGTGTAATCAAATGTTTCGTTCAAGCATTTTAAGGATTATCTCTCTAACTTCTAATATTAGATTGTGTCTTGAATTGCCTCTTTTCCTAAATTTTACCTACTGATCAAACTACACAATTCTAAGGATTGACCCTGAGCTTTGTTGATCGTGAATGCAAACGTCTATCGAATTGGGAATTACAATCTCTTAAATTGGAATGGTTGTATCCATTGGAATCATAAGAATGCGAGGACGGAACTTGAAAAATTCTTCACCGATTATTTTCAAATTTTGACACGACCTTTTGCTCGAATAGGCCATCATTTTTATATAGATATGCTTACTCTTTTCCGCGTATAACATCCGTGAGCTAAAAGTAAGTGAGAGGGGGAATTTTTGGACTTACGCTCTCATGAGCGGACCAATTTTGACTCCACCCCGTAAAATGCAGAGCATCAATTTGTAAATATTTTATTATTAACACTGAATATTATAAAAAGAAGATAAAAATTCCAGAAAAAAACATAATTTTCGTCTTTTTATCTATATATCTAAATACATTTTACCTTTTTATATTTCACCATATTCTGTCTTTTATTTATGATATTAAACCAAATTAAAGTAATTACAATATAATGAAAGAAGGAACAGTTAATTATTTTAGAGTAATTTATCTATATATTTATATAATCCTCTGGAAGCTGCCATAGTTTATCTTGCGCTATTTTAATTTTCTTAATTTCAATAACTAAAAAAGGACAGTTTTGCAAAAATTTTTCCACTATATCGATTAAGCTTCCGAAAAAGAAAAGCCTTTACAAAAAAGGAAAAAACCTTTAGGTTAAAATGAAATACAGAAAATTTCAATTTCCTCAATTTCAAAAACATTTCTATATAGTGCCGACATAAGTTCTAAAAAAAAAAAGTTTAAAGACAGAATTAAAAGAACTGGGTGAAATTTTACAGAACATTTGCTGAGAATCAAAAATTATGACAAATAAATTTAGTAGCATACAAATGGCACTGCAAATTATGGGCTATTTAGAAATGTAAAAAGTAATAAAAGCATTTCTAATGTTCCCTGATTTCTCATTTATAAAATACATGCTTTCCTTCTTTAAGTTACGAAATTTATGATACATTTAGTTATACGCTACTAAATTTTTCAAACAAACTTTCTCAAGCAATGCTAAGCCTAAAAAATTAAACATTAACTAAAATGTGCAAATATTAACAAAATTATACATATTTATGATTACAGTTTGAGTCCGCATTTACTGGTGCAGGCTGTTGCAGTAAGAAAGAAGTCACTGCACAAACAGAACGAATTTTATTATTAAATAGATAAAAGAAAAAAGAGTTTTCCTTAGTTAAGTAAAGAGAATGGTTTCTTATTATTACCTTATATAGAAAAAAAACGCGATAAACATTTTCTGGGTTCATGACTGGCAACAAATAGAAAAAAAGTATTATATTCATATTTTGTCTCGGTAAAAAATGTAAGCAAAGCTTCTCAAGTTCTCATCAGCACAATAATTGAAGAATGCTCTTATTGCAAAGCTCTGAAATTTAATGGAGAAATTTAATGCAAAAACTTTCCTGAAACTATGCTCTGAAATTTTTACGATCATGCAAAGTTCATTTTATAAGAAAAAAAAAAAGAAAGGAATGTGTTGCGCCGCCGAAAAAATCAAACTACCTCAACTGAAGAACCATCAGAGCCATTAAAAACTTTGCTTGCCAGATATACAGCCGAGTCAAAACGTTTCCTATCTAAAATCAGAAAATGCAACTTGTGCTTCCAAATGACTTCGTTCAGCGCAGAAATCACAATAACATAATTTATGCGGGCTTGAACTATAATTATCAGCTGGATTATACCGGAATGGAAGGCGATAATCACGTGACTGTTGTGAACGGGGGCCTGTTTGACGTTGATCATCTGTTTCTTGTTGACGTCTTCCAGGAACTCCCAGCCTATCACTTTCATTCTTTTCAAAAGAAAGCAAACCTGAAACTGCCGAAGAAGATCGACGTTTTCGCAACCGCGCATTCTCAAGTCTGGCTGCACGTCGCTTTGCTTGCATTGGAGCTATTCTTTATCTTCTTCGCTCAGTCGCTGATGCCCGTTCTTCCTCATTTCGATTTGTAATTAATCGCTACATTCGTTACGCTGCACGAGTGCAACGACTCAAGTTTGATCGTCTGGGAGGCATTATTTGCATGAATCAAAGCATATCGATTACCCCGAACTATTCTAAAAATTGACTTCTGATTCAACTTGAACTTGAATTCTAAATGCTCAACTGAATTGTTGGAATGTTGCTACTGCTGTGTCGCTTTTGAAAAATTATATTAAAAGATACTAACAGTCACAAATGTTCGTTTGTTCAAAGTTTTAAACCTCGGAAAGTTTTTACCTACTGCTTTGAAATTTTGATCGAAGTTGAATTCCGAGTATTGCACTACTTACTGAATTGAACACTGATGTTGCAAAAAATTATATATGATATTAAAAGATACTAATAGTCGTAAATGTTGAAATGTTCGTAAGTTCAAAATCTTAAATTTAATAAAATAAAAATATAAAAACCAAAAAGAAAAAAAATGTCCAAATGTTCGTTCGTTCAAAATTTTGAATCTAAAATATAAAATTTATTATCATTATTATCTATTATTATTTATTATTATTTATATTACTTATTATTTGTATAGATTATGTATTATTTATAACTATTTATTATTATTATTTATCATTATTTATTATTATTCATTGTTTTTATTATTATTAATTGTTTTTATTATTACTTGTCATTATTTATTATTACTTATTATTATTATTTATTATTATCTATTGTTATTTTTATTATTATTATTTATATTATTGTAGTTATTATTATTATTAATTATTATACTGTTTACTATTATTTATTTATTATTGTAATCATTATTATTATTATAACTATTATTTTTATTATTATTATCTAAAAAATTTAAATTAATTTATAATTATCAATTGATAATATGGTGTTACATACAATTGTATGTAACACCATATTTTGCACTTAATTACTACATAGTTGAAAATTTTCGATTTAAAACCAAAAAATGATTTCTGCCTAGTTTCAAATTTTTTGACTTATAAGCGAGAGGTGAATTTTATTCAATTTTCAACTTTTTAAGGTAAAATCAAAAACAAAAATTTTTATTTAATTTCAAAATTTTCAATTCAAAAGCAAAAAAAGAAAAAAAATCAGCAACCCATCAAAACAAATTCATTTCTGCTATTGTGTATCATTATTTTGTTAGCTATGATGACTAATCATCACGTTTGATGTTCACATGTGCGCGGGCACACGTGATTAATCATCACGTTGATGCCCGCATATGCCCGCGCGCATGCGGTCAATAATCACATTTGATGCTTACATGTGAGCGGGCAGATGCGTGCACATAATTATCCTTTTATAAAACTTATTTTCTTCCATTTTTTTTTTTAGCTTTTTTATTTAGTTATATTCCTTATTGTTTTATGTTTAATTTACCTAGAAAAAAAAGTGATGTATCATGTATTTTGTAATTGATTAAACAATTACTTACTACTTCCGAACATTATTTATTGTTTTTGAATATTATTCACTATTTCGAATAATATTTTTACCCAACTTGTAATTTTTATCTATGGCTTTCAAATGTGTATTATTGCTAGAACAAAAACTATTAATGACTGGAGCGAAAAGATGATAATACAGATTCAAAATATCTTTCAAAAAAAGGTTTGTTCTTCTTTTACTTTTTGTTGTGAATTTTTTTTTTTTTTGTTTTTTATTATATAATTTTTAACTTTATGATATTCATTCAAAATTTTTTTCGACTTTCTATTTTTTTTATTCATTTTTTAACTTTCTATGAAATCTAATTTTCTTCCATTTTTTTCAGCTTTTTTTACTTTATTTTATTATATATTTTTTTGTTTTATGTTAATTTATCTAGACGAAAAAAATGATTTGATGTGTATTTTGCAATTGATTGAACAATTATTTACTACTTTTAAACATTATTTATTGTTTTTGAATATTGTTCGTTGCTTCGAATTGTTGTTTTTACCTCCTACTTTCAGAAGTTTAATACTGTTAGAACGAAAACTATATATGATCGGAACGATGATAATGTGGATTCAAAATATTTTTCAAAAAAAGGTTTGTTCTTTTTTTACTTTTTGTTGCGGATTTTTTCTTTGTTATTATTATATGATTTTAATTTGATGATATTCATTTTAGTATTTCATCAAAATTTTTGTTTTCGACTTTTTATTTCGTTTATTTTTTAGCTTCTATGAAATCTGATTTTCTTACATTTTTTTCTTAGCTTTTTACTTTTTAATTATATGCTTTTTTGTGGTATATTATTTTTTAATTATTATTAGAGAGGTGGGGAAGAAAGAGAATGAGAGAAAAAAGGTAAGGCGGGTTATTACTATTGGAGAGATGGGGAGAAAAGGGAGAATGGGAGAAAAAAGGCGAACTGTTATTACTATTAGAGAGATGAGGGGAAGAGGGAGAATGAGAGGAAAAGAGAAGGCTAACTGTTGTTACTGTTAGAGAGATGCGCGGAAGAAGGAGAATGAGAGAAAAAAAGGAAGGCTTGCTGTTGTTACTATTGGAGAGATACGCGGAAGAAGGAGAATGAGATAAAAAAAGGAAGGCTAACTGTTATTACTATCAGAGAGATGAGGAGAAGTAGGAGAATGAGAGAAAAAAAGAAGGCTGGCTGCTGTTAATATTAAAGAGATGTGAGGGAGAAGGAGAATGAGGGAAAAAAGGAAGGCGGAGTCAATAAACTCCGGCTCCTCGTTTATTTTTAGTTGTCACGTACGTGACGCGTGAAAAAAGTAATTAGGTCTATATAAGAGCACTCTCCTACATGAATGCAAGGCTGCGTCAAAATTTGAAAAAAATCGGTACAGAACTTGAGGAGTCCATTGCGAAGTAACAGGTAGCATTTACATTTATTATTTATATAGATTATTTATTACTATCCAGTATTCTTCATTATTATTCATTATTATTTATTATAGTTTATTTATTATAATTTATAACTATTTATTATTCTTTATTATTATTACTATTATTAAGTATTAGCATTATTACTAATTAATTATATTAATATTGCTTAATTACTACTATTGCTGACCGTATTTATTATTATTTATTATTGTTTATCATAATTTATTACTATTTATTATTCTTTATTATTATTATTAATTATTATTAATTACTATTATTGCTAACCGTATTTTTTACTCAAGAAAAGAAGGCAAGAGAGAGATGGGAGAAGGAAGGAGAATGAGAAAAGAAAGGTAGGCGAATCAAACTCTGTCTCCTCACCTACTTTTCAGTTTTCAGGATGTGACATATGAAAAAAAGTAATTATGTCTATATAAAAAAGTGTGACTATTAGAAAACAATGTTGTGTCAAAATTTGATAACAATCGGTGGAGAATTCCGAAGATACATCATTTGTAACAGGCAGCATTCACATTTTTATTTATATAGATATAGATAGATGAAAGGCTGTTTACTATATGTCAACCGCAGCATAATTTGCGACATTCTAAATTATAACGCAAAGAGAATTATTTTCCAATATATTAAATTAATAAAAAACGATTTTAAGATTTCTTTTCTGCTTCTCAAGCATAGCATAATTTATAACATGTTAACACAACCCAAAAAAAAGGTTTGCTTAGTCCATGTCGCATAGCATGACACAATTTTTATAATATGTTAACTACAGGAAAATCTATAGCACGGTTATATTATGATCCTCTGCCATACAAAAAATCGTGATTATTTCATGCATTTATACATTCATGAAATATTTTGAGTATTCCGACAAGAATATTCAACTTCATGCTTTCTATATTTCCAGAAAATATCCCCATAAGTTCTTTTCCCTAACATATTTTTGTTTCAATTTCTGTTTATTTAGATGAATACCTAATGTCATCGAATGGTATTAAATACGACATTTGGTGATGATTGGCACAATAAACCATTAAGTTGCAATGATGTAATTGCTATTATCGGTGGAACGCTAATTTTTTTACTGATTTATATTCTTTTCGCTTTTGTTTTATATCGTGAATCTCGTGTAACTTATTTGAAACGAATAATTTGGTTGCTAGAAAAACAAAAAAAGCTTCAGTATGAAGAATAATAAATTTATGTTAAGATGGTTGCTGTATATTTGAAAAATTCAAATTACGTGATGAATAAAATAGAAAAGAACATCAGTATTTCGCGCGAAATTTTTTTTTTTTTTTTTTTTTTTTTGAATAAATTGGAATAATTCCACTACGTAAAGCTAATTTTAATGTTACGCAATACTCTATACATTAGGTTTTGCAATAACAGATTTATAGTCATTCGAATAATATAATAACAGTCAATCGAAGAAAAGTTCAAAAATTACTATTTTTCTCCGACATATTTGATCGAATTAAATGAATCGGCAAATTATACTGTCATTAAAAACGGAAAAATTCTTAATAGTAATGGAATTTATCACTGCAAAATTATCGCTGAAATTTTTTGCTATGTATTAAATTATCGCTATCACCAAGTATTTATCGCCATGTAATTATTGCTATGTATTTATCGCTATATGGATTGGAGATATATTGTTGCTATCGGTTAGGTCAGCATTAGGTGAAGTGAGATTTTTGTGTCTCATGACAGAGACGAATTCTGCTGAGAAAAGTTTTATTGATTGATGAAAGAGTGATTCTTCGTAACAAACAATTACTAAAGAATATCCAAGAAAACTAATCACTAGATCATCCTTTCCTTTGCCATTTATAGAGAAGAATAGAAACTTACCTGATTGTCAATTTGCTGTTATTGCTTATCAATTTTTGTCGTTATAAAATTATCGTTGTATCAGTGTTGAAACCTCGAACTGCATTGTCTATTGAACTCGAATTGCTGCCGAAATTGAATCGGTTCTGCTTCAAAATCGGAGCCTCTTAAATCCTTTCGGGACTTTTCCTCCCTATCTCATTTCCAACACGTTTTCTTATGAATGGCTGATTTCACTTTATTTATCTTTTATTCGGAGCGTTTTGGCGGGAAACATGTTCATTCTTGCGAAGTAAGAAGGAAAGTAGGCACATCTATACGAAAACACAGCCTATTTAAATGCAACGTTGTGTCGAAATTTCAATTCATTCGGTGAAGAGTTTGAAACGTTTGTGATAAAAATATTTTTACGCTTACATTTTTATTTAATAGATGTTTGCATATATTGTCGTTAAAATTATCAAAATAGTTGGAACGTATTTAATTATTCAAATGCATTGCGGAAATTTGATCACCATCTGACTACAATGAAAATTCGATCCCCATCTGATACAAAAAAAAATTATTAAAAAGAATTTTTTGTAATAATTGTCACGAAAATTTTGTTTGATGAGTAATACAGGTAATAGCAGTTGGAAAAAGTTTTTGTTTTCTAATAGAGAATTTATTGATAGTGTATTTTATAAGACAATTACTTGTAAATATAAGGGGAAGATTGAAATTTGGATACTTCTCCCTTACCATTGATAATCGGGGAATTTTATTAAGAATTTAGTTGAAATTGTCATCATAACCAAGCAAAGGTCCGGCACATATTTCAATGAGTTTTGTTCGCTCTCATGATCTGATCGTTTCCATCATTCCGTTTAATGCTGAACGCTCTGGATGATCTTAACTCTTTAAATTGAAAGTCTATTTACTATAAGTCAACCGCAGCATAATTTGCGACATTTTAACTTATAGCGCAAATAGAATTATTTTGCGCTAGCTGGACCCAGCCATGCTCTGCGTGGCTGATCCAGCTAGTTTATGGGAGCTGGCCAAGCTTCGCGTGTCCGGCTACGCCACTCAATATAATTAAAAAAATCAATGTTCGTTTGTTCAAAATCTTAAGCCTCCGAAAGTTTTTAAACACACGCCATATCTATATTAATCCAAATCTTGGATATCGAAAAGTTCTTACCTATTGCTTTGAAATTTTGACACAACTTTGCATTCAAATACGCTCATGTTTTTCTACACGCATTGCTGTAGCTCAATCTGGTTAAGTGGAAAAAGAAAAAGAGAAAGCTCATGTTTCTAGTGTTGGGAAAAAAAACTGATACTTTGTAATTTGATTTGCAGTATGGTTGAATTGGAGACTGGTTCTTACAATTGTGATTAGGCTAGGTCAGCAATAAGTGTGAAGAGGTTTTTTGTGCATTGTGGGACAGAGATGAATGCTGTTGAGAAATGTTTTTATTGATTGATGAAGGATGATTCTTCAGAGAAGATCCAGGTAGATTAATCACTGGGTTATTCTTTCCTTTGTCAATAATAGAGAAGAATACTATTCAAGAGAACTGTCCGATTCTCTTGTGCCACTTTTGAACTGTCGAACTCGAACTCTTGGGACTCCGAATTGCTGCTGAGTCGATTTTTGCCGTTTATCTATGAAGTGGAGCGTTCTGGCGATAAACATGTTTGTCGTCCCTTTGAAATTATGTCGCACCCCTTGACCTTTAGTATCTCTTGCTTACCATTATTATCATGGCATTATTTAACATCTTTCAGTTTTCGTCCAGATCTAATATATTTCATTTCACAATGCTTGTGGCTAAACAAAAATTTTTGTTGTTTTACTGTATGTGTAGATGTAGAGATTGTCTTGTTTGCCAGCTCTAGAGCACGCAACATAAAGCTGTTCATGTGAGAAGCATGGGTCTCTAGATCTAAACCGTGCAATTCCAAAGATTGGTCCTGAGTTTTTTGATGGTGAATGCAAATGCCAATCAAATTGGCAATTACAACATTTTAAGTTTATATTGCATATATGTTGGATGGAATCACATGTCTTCATATTTGAAAAAACCTGTCAAGATTGTTGCCTTTGCGACATTGCTCATTAATCTTTTTACTGCAAGACGCTTACCGTGCAATGTTTTGGTTGGTTGATATTTCGCAACATGATAATGGGCACGCCAATTTTCATTTGCAGTACGTGCGGTGGCGTCCCTAGCAAATCGAGTGAATTCAAAAATTTTGTTGGATTGGTAACTGATTCATCTGCTTCCACAGCAGCGTTCGACGGACTTATATGTAACTATCTCGCTTTGAATGATCAGAATGTATAATGTCGTTAAATTCGACGACGCTTTGTTCTTGGCCGCAAGAATAGTTCGTTCATTCAGCCAATTGTGATTATTATAATTAGTTTGACTATCGGGAAATATTTTTTTAACCAACCTCTTCTTTTGACGTTACTAAATTGCAGAAGTTATGAGGCGATGGAATTCATCCTGTGGTCAGATCAACCGACACATTTCCGTTTCCAATTTGTAGCAATTCTTGTGAGAATATTTTAGCTGATCGATCGTTTTTCAGCTAAACACGCATATTTGTACTTAATTTTAACGTCTTTATGTGTCGTCACAAAGTAGAGTATTTCAGGCAAGCATTTATTTCTTCTGCTGGTGTCAATTGAGGAATTAATGATAATTTTCGCCTTAATCTCCTGCAAACAATATTAATGCGGTCCCACATGGTCTGATATTACCACACAAATGTTGCAGTGATCGATCAAAAGTTTCGACCGATTTTTTGTGCGCCGTTGCACATTCATCCCAAACATCACGGGCTTATTCGACTGCAAGGTGTTTCGAAATTTGAAAAGAATCGGTGAAAAGTTGAGGAGTTCATTGAGAGCTATAGGTAGCATTTACATTTTTATTTATATAGGTTACCAAATATTATTTATCATTATTATCATTATTATTATTATTTATTATTATTATTTTTTTTATTTTATAATTATAATAATAATAATTATTATTATTATTTATTATTATTATTATTACTATTGTTATTATTATTATTGATATTATTTTTATTTATTATCATTATTGTTATTATTATTATTGATATTATTATTTTTATTATTATTGTTATTATTATTACTACTATTATTTTCTTTTGATTCTAACTATATTCTACCCACGTCATTCGTTAGCGTCTTGGTAAAACGTATGCTTTATTCGGGAAAAGAAGAGAGAGGGAGAGACGAAGGAAGAATGAGAATGAGAGAAAAAAGGAAGACGGAGTCAATAAACCGCCTCCTCAGTACTTTTAGTTGTCACGGACGTGAAACATAAAAAAGCAAGTATGCTTATATAAAAACACCCGTTTATACAAGGTTGTGTCAAAATTTGAAAGCAATCGGTGCAGAAATTCTGGAGTTTTAGGAAACAAACACGGAGCATTTACATTTTTATTTCTATAAATTGCATTAGCTTCAATAAGAAAGAATTTTAGGATTTTTTTCTACTTGTAAATCATAGTATAATTTATAACAAAACATGGCGCAAGAAAACTTTGATTACTCCGTATCGCATAGCACGACACAATTTACAATATGTTAACTATAATAATGTCAGTGGCATGGTTGGACTATGATCTTTCCATCATACAAAAGATCATGTTTATTTCGTTCATTTTTATTTTATCAAGGATTTTGATTAATTCGACAAAAAAATTTAACCTCATGTTCTCCATATTTCCAGTAAATATTCCCATAAAATCTCTCCCCGAACACATTTATGTTTTCATTTATGTTTATTTAGATCAATAGCCGATATCACAAAATGGAATCATCAAACATAACACTCGGCGATGATTGGTACAGTAAACCATTAAATAGCCATGATATAATTGCTGGGGGAACATTAATTTTATTGGCGCTTATTTTTTTACTCATTTATATTCTTATCGCTTTTGTTTTATATCGTGAATCCAGTGTAAGTTATTCGAAAAGAATAATTTGGTCGTTAAAAAAAGCAAAAAAAAAAGAAGCAATCGTTTCAGTATTAAAGACTTGGTTATATACCAAGGCATAGAAAAAACTAAAGCGAATTTTCGAACTTGTTATTATTACTTCTATGTGAACTTCGCCTTTGCTTTCTAGTGTTTTCTGCTAACAGGCTTCCATATTGCTGAACTTCCAGGTCACGACTAAGAGCTGAATGGGCTGTTATTAAATAGCTAATAGATTTAGGAAAATAGCTAGAATCCTTATTGGAGAATCAGATACAGATAATGAAGCCGAAAATCTCATTCCACATGAGGATATGATGGTAACCGTAAGAAAGAGTTACAATAAATTTATGCTAAGGTAGCTGAAATGTATTTGAAAAATTAAAATTAGCTGATGAATAAATGTGACTGCTAATAGTAGAAATTACTTCCGCGAATTGTTGTTCATAACATAGCGGAAGGACATCATCATTTCGAGCGGATCTTTTGTTTTTTTAAACAAATTAGAAAAATTCCATAGTATAAAATTAACTTTTATGTTAATCAATAATTAATTAAACATTTGGTTACACGATAGCATAATTATAGTCAGTTGAATAATTGACATCATATATATCTTTCTTGTACTCCTTTATATGATTTAATAGTAATAGTTCGTTTAAAATATTCATGAGAGAATTAGAAAAGTTTTAGAAGTTTCGCGAACTTTATTAATAATCAATAAATTTAAATTTATAGATAATTATGGGATTCGTTTATTTGCTTAGTTCATCAATTAATAACATGATTTTGTTAATTAATTATGCGCTCTGGCCAGGTATTCTTATAATCGCAAAAAAACGTGCTCCAGAAAACGGAAGAAGACTTCATCAAGTATCATTTGAAATTCTATGCAACTTTCTTTTTCTATTGCAAAATAACTATTAAATTTTATATTATCAAGAATTTTTAAGCACGAAAACATCAAAAATCGCCAGAAGTAAATTTGGCACATTTATAACATTCAAATTTCAGATATATTTGGATGCAAAGTGATTTCCTAGATAAATACTCTTTAAATTTCGTGTTGTCATAATTAGTTTTTAAACACGAAATATTATTCAAAAAATACTGTAATTTTTCTCTTACCGATAAAATCAAGCTATAAATAATTATTTTTGCTAATTATTAGCAAATTAGTCAGTAATTGCTATCCTTAAGCATATTATAAATTGTAATAACATTTTATGCATTAGTACCTTTCAAATTATAGATATATTTTGATGCAATGTGGTTTTCGATGTGTTATCATACTTTACTTATCGCCTGGACTCGTTATGCAGCTGTTTGTCGTCCAGTTCAATTCAGAAAACTAAAAAAATCGACAATTTATATATCATGCTTAATGTGTTATGTGATTGCTTTCGTGCAGGTGACATTTCGTCTCATTTTTTTGCAGACTAAAGATTTTTTATGAATTCATCAGAATTTTGAGTTAAATTCAATATCTAATCAAAGAATTTTTGTGAATCCACCCGAATTTTGAATTTAATGAATTTATCCTGAATATTACAAAATTAATATCATTACAGGCATATATTATATGATTAAAAAAATGCAAATTCATTTCTTAACACGATTCCGCTTGCACAAATCAGTATTTACGGTATATTTAAGTTTAAATGGGAAAGAATAAAGATAGACAAATATTTGCGATTATTTTCAATGAATTTGATAAATTTCTTAAACAATTTTTTTAGGCTATTTTTTCTCACATTTGAATGCAAAATCTTATTTGCCAATATTTGGATTGAAAATCAAAAAAAAAAAAAAAAAAACTCATCGCAATATTTTGTTACGAATTCGAAAATAGTGGGGTATAAAAGGGAATATTGTTTGATTAATTAAACATAAAAGAAACAAAAAAAATTGAGACATTTTATTCAGCCATTCATATAATAATTATCATTAAGAATTTAAAAAAGAATTTTCCTGTCTTTCTCCCTCTTCTTCCTAACTTCTTATCAACTAACTTTGACACTTGAGCATAAGAGAAACATTTTTTCCGCTTTCTAAAAAATTGTCATTTGGAGCACCCATTCAATGTCTACGTTTCATTCAAGCAAAAGAGATGTCACACTGAAAATTTGAGAACAGATTGAAAATGTTTCGTCCCACAAATCCTCTAATCAATCGCTGCTTTACAGAAAATAACAGCCTCATT
>JAOVVO010000983.1:0-23353 GCA_028564675.1 Onchocerca lupi | reverse complement strand
CGCTCTTCCGATCTATATTACTTGATTATATATATATAATCAAGTTCTTTGTTACACTTTTTTAGGTAACTTATTTCTATCATTTTTCTATCAACCGAAATATTATTATGAAAGTGCCAAAAGATTTTACAACGGCTATGTCGAGACCCTGATGATGATCTTTGAGTTTCAGGCGGTGCTGAAGATCCACTGGCAGGTGTTGAAGTTTTTGGAGTGGTAGCCGATTCAAAGACCATCATGAACTGCTACCCGTTAAATTACTATCGCGATTTATTGAATTGCTTAATAATCAATGTAAAAATGATAAAAATGACAATAGCATATGGTTTTCCGTCATTTTATGCGTAAAATTGAAATAGATTTGCATTTTATGCAAATTTAATTGATTAAAGCATTGAGAACAAAAACTGAGGAAAAATTTAGAAAAGAGATAAGTGATTGTCGTCTTCGAAATAACGACCGAATTATTGCATTATATATTATTCATTATAATTTGATATATCATAGGAATGACTCAAATCATCATTATTTGATGATAACTAAAGTTAGTAGTATCCGTATGGAAAGCAATATGCAGTATCTCGGGCATATTGTCAACTTTTGTCATCATCGAACTATGATCATATGAATCATTCCTATGAAATATTAACTGTCTTTTTCACTCGTCGTTTTCCTTTATATTTGCAATATTGAACTGTAAGTCAGCTAAATGCAATACTATTGTCAGAAAAATTTTGGAAATAATTCCAGAAACTTTGGAAGGATCAACAGAAAGACTACATTATTAGAGTCTTTCCGCAGAATTTAGCGTACTTTTTAATCTGATTCCATAATGGAAAAATATCGAATATTCAAGTGTTTCGATAATCGATCTGTATGCAAATCGCTTATATATGCATCTCAATCAGTGCTTTCGATAAGTTGTAATCCTGTTTATTGTTTCCTCATAATGTTTCAGTTAAAATTTTGACATTTTTTGCTCAGCATGTTGATAAATAAGCTACCTAGCTGTCTAAGGTATTGGAAAAATCCGAAAGATGAAATTATTGTAGAAAAAAATGTTAAAGGGACCAACAAGCGGATAAACATGCTTGCCGTCAAAACGATGAACATGGCTTGCCGCCAAGAGGCTAAACATGTTTGTCGCCAAATAACAAATATTTTTATCGCCAAAATGCTTTGATTAACAGATGAACAAAGCGAGATCGACCAAGCATAAGGCGACACGCGGAGATCAGGAAAGAAGGAAGATCCCCGAGAGGATTTAAAAGATTCAAATTTTGGAGCAGAATCAATCGAAACATAGTTCAAGTTCGACACAGATCGGCGCAGCAATAGCGCTCTTCGAAGTCCAAAGCGCCACAGCAGTTCGACAATTCAGTTGAGCAGTATTCTTCTCTACAAGAGACAAAAAAAAGAATAACCCAGTGATCAATTTGCTTGATATCCTTTACTAATTTTTTGTAACGAAGAATCACTATTCCGTTATCCAATGAAATTCTTTTCAAACAGGATTCGTCTCTTTTACAACAATATAAATGGAAAAAAAAATTTTTTTTCGAACATGAGGTGAAAAGGAAAGAAACTCGCTCCTTGATTTTGATTCAAAACTATTAGTTCGATGCATTTTTTCTATTAAGTCGATCAATAATCCAGAATTCATATTTCATTCATAATTTTATTCCAGAAAATTCTGATAAATTTTTGTATTTAACAGAAACATTCTGATTTAAAAGATTTTTTGTATTGATTGTTTTATTTCGTCGAGAAATATACGATTCTATGTCAATGTAAAAAGCTCTCCTATTACTCGTATCATGTGTACAGATTTTCTGTAATTATTACCTACCAAATTTAGGTTATCTGTTATTTTTGTTGCCATTTAGCAGAAAATAGTAGGAAAAGGAGATGGCGAGAAATATGATTGCCCTGATTTTTTCAAATTTCTTTCTTTGTTTAAATTAGTCCTGTCATTTGGACGAATCAAATGCTTATTCAATGTCACAGCGTTGCATGTGGAAGGGAAGCAGATGAAGGCTTTATCAAAAATTCGAATAAACTGATAGTTTGATAGCTTAAGCACAGGTGAAATTATAATTTAGAATGCTTAGTTCAATACGGTTCAGTAACCTCTTTTTTCCATCAATTCCCCTCTTCCATCATAGTACAGTGGAAGATGGCATTATCGATTAGTTTGCAATCACCTTCCTAACCCAGAGAAAAATTGATTTCTTATTTATACAGATGATTTAAATAAAAATGGTTGCATTTGAAAATAAATCTTGCACATCCTCCTCTCATTCTCTCTCCTTCTCCATTCCAGTCTCCTTTTCATTTTCATCTCAATCTCATCACTTTCAACTAAGCGATTGCTCTTTAGAAGGTCGTTAGACGGAAAAATAGTATTATTTGTCGAGATGGAGCAGAGAAGAATGGGACTTTTAAAGTGGTATGCTATAAAGGTAGACGGAATAATATATAGTAGTGCTTTAAAATGATTACGTATATATGATTGAATTATAGCAATTGCGAATGCTACGTGGCTCCCAGTATCGTAGGATATGAGAGTAGGTGAGTGGCGACAGTCAAGTCCTTGAAAGATCAGGTCGAAGGTCAAGTCGTCTATCGATCTGGCCTGGAATAGGAAATGTTTTGAGCGAATTTCGATGTATTAATAGCCCGTGAGAAGGAATTAGGATAATTACGATGATGATTGCTATTGCTTAGCTATCCTATTTTTACAAGTATCTGTAATTAACATAAATATGTTGGCTTGTTGTACGAATGAGTAATTTGAATCAATTAATCATATTCCAGCAAAAAACAGTTCGTGTGAAGAAGTAAAAGTACCGGAACTTTTACTTCCCTCCGTGTTACTTACATTCTGTTGTCACTATATGAATTAAATATTCAAGCAATAAAAATAAGCAAAGAGACCATCCAGGGACGGCGGGCTATGTTCTGCCCGCCGAAATGAAGTTATTGCAGCAAGATATCGAAAGCCGTCTTATCAGTTGTGATAAACTGTGGAGCAGGTTTGATTTCGTATTAGTTTCACTCTTATCGACCGTTTTTTGATTAAATCACTTTTAGAATAATCAGAATTGTTTCCTCTATGAGTACAGTATATTTTAGTGTGATGCTATTGCATGCTAGACACGGTCCTAAATGGACTGTGTCGGACTAGATATGTATAATCGAGAAAATTTTATTCTGGAACTCTCAATTTTGATGAATTATCTGCCTTGCGCTTTTATAAAAAAAAAAGATAGAATGACATTTGAGGATATTATTATCATTGATGATTGTGATAAATCAGCATTCGAGTTACAGACAAGAATGTCGTCTATGGACAGCCAACTTGTTTCTCGGTACATGTATGTTATATGCAGCACGTGTCGCTTTACCGGTATGTGCTACAGTTATTGCTCACGAATATTCATGGAACAAAAATGATGCGGTGTGTTTCATCTTTCAAATTTTTTCTAAAACAAAAAATTGGAGAATATTTGAGTAGCTGAAAAAAAAAAAAATTTTCAATTGAGTAGCTGAAAATTTTATGTTGGAAATTTATCATTTAAAATATGTCTCACATTCTTTATTTTGTGAATTACTCTGCTAGATAATTACATGTTAAGAGACATAATATGATACCAAGCATAATTCAAGCATGCTATTATCGTAGTAGTTAAGACATAAGCGTTTAAAGTTATTCATATTATATATCAATGGATAGAAATAATAATTTTTACACTAATTTATGTTTAGGGTACTGTATTGTCATCATTTTTCTGGGGATATGCTTTTACCCAAGTAATTGCTGGCCATGTAGCTGATCGTGTGGGCGCTGAAAAGATATTGAAAATCTGTACACTCACATGGGCGTTGCTTACTTTTTTTACTCCTCTGCTATTCGATCTTTCGTATTCCACAAATCATCCAATGCTTTTCATAATACTCATTCGTTCCGCGACTGGCATTGGGCAGGGTAGGTTCTAATTGATTTTAAAATTATGAAAAATTTAATGTGTCAAAAATTTGATTAACCCTTTTTCCCGAATTAATGTTGATTCTATCAAAATATGCAAGTCTTTTCAGTATTATATTTTGCAGCTTTCCATCTTCCATCGATGGCTTCAATGACTTCTCGACATTTGACAACGTTTGATAAAGGACGCATATTAGGCATATGTCTGGCAGGATCTCATCTTGGGTAAAAATTCAATTTTTCAATAGTTTCATCTCGAAATTCAATTAAAAAAATATTTAGTGGGCATTTTTGAACATTTGTTATACTTTGAATTCCAGGACAGCGCTAGCCGGTGCAGTCAGTTCAATACTGTTGGAAACTTTTGGTTGGCGTGCATTGTTTCAATGTGTAGGTATGGTGCAACATGTGTTCCTTGTTATACTCTATTTTATTTGGTAGCACTGTGTTATTTTCATTTGGTAGAATTAATAAAATTATCATTATTCATTTGAGAAATTGGTTTTTGTATTTAAAGTTTCAGGGTTAATGTCATTTTTGTGGTGGACACTGCTTCGCTTCATGTCATCATCGAATGGTGACAAAAGTGATGAATTGAAAGCGCCCTTAGTTAGTGGTTTGCGGAAGTCATTTGGTAATAGCTCTTCTGAAAATGTGGTTCCTTGGAGTGTACTCCTGAAACATCGATCGTTTTGGTATGTTGAAAAATTACGTGCATTTTTTGTTTTTAAGCCTTCTATTCCAAAATAACGAAAATTCCAGACGGTTTCATTTTAAATGCTGAAATTGAAGTTGCAAAATTTTCGGACTCTTAGTTATTATATGTTTCAAAAGTTGAACCTTTTTATTATTTTCCTATTATTATTATTGTGAACAGTCTCACTGAGTTTAGCAAATTATAGTGACGAGTTTAAAAAAAAAAAAATATGGATAACAAATTTTTTGTGTTTCTATATACGACAACTTTAAGGGCAGCAGCTGTTGCGCAATATTGTGGTGCTAACGCTTATTATACATTGTTCAGTTGGCTTCCGTATTATTTCTCAGATACATATCCTGATGCCAAAGGAGTTGTATTCAATGTAGTACCTTCTCTTGCAATTGTCATAACTGCTTTTTTTGCCCCATTTATCGCATCAACATTATTTGTCTATGTACATTCGCTTACTCTTGTCAGGAAGTTGATGGAGGTTTATTTTTTATTTAAACTGTATTTATGCTGTTTAAAGCATAGTGCTGAATTTTCCATTACAGTATTATTCAGAAGCTAATTTTTGATGTTTTCAGGGCATTTCATTGAGTGCAATTGCGGTGTGCTTATTGATTTCAACGCAGTCTATGGGTTTTAATGCGTCTTTATTTACTTTTACATTAGCAATGGCAGCACGTGGTTTTCATCATGGTGGTGTTTCAGTAAATCCATGTGATCTTGCTCCCAATCATACTGGCTCAGTTTTTGGTAATTTTGTATTTTAAAATTGCTTATAGAAATTTTACTAGGTTTAGGCAAGGAATTAGGAAGATTACATTTAGTATTTAGCACTAAGAAGAAAAACAGATTCGATAGATGTTTTAAAATCAAAGTTCTTCTTTTGAACAAAATTTTCATAAGATTTCTTAAAAAGCATTTCAATCTAAAAATGTAGTTAGATAACATTTAATTCTTAGTATGTAAAAATATGATATAGTGGACTATGATCTTAGTTCAAATTCTTTTGTTCAGTTCTTAGTATTAGTAAAAAGCATTATGTATTCATGAAAAATATTATATTTGCTAGTTGCATATGAAACTTCTGTTTCAAATTTCTTTTATTTCTAGGTGTTTTCAATGCATTTTCCGCAATAACTGGTTTTATTGGAGTGTACCTTGCTGGATATATATTACATGAGACAGGCAGCACTTGGGCCTATGTGTTTATTTTTACGTCTTTACAGTGCTTTATCGGAGCTATTATTTTTTCTTTGTTTGGTACTGCAAATAGAATTATTTGATTCTTTTTCTTTTTCCGTTTTTTGAGAATTTCTGAGAGTTCATTATAACTTCACCATTTATTATGGTCCGATAATTTTCTATTGGATTGTTTGTATTATTTTTAAGTTGTAATTATATAGACAACTTGGGAAGATATATATTGTTAATAATTCTGACATTGCAGTATTTGCATATATTTCTCAATATCACTTTTTTTCTTTTTTTAGCACTGCACCTTATGTACACTGTTTTTCACTTATATCCAATTTTTATTACGCATCCTTGAAAATTGTGTTACTTATTTCTAACTGCATTATCTAGAAGAAAAATTATCTGTAAAATCATTTTCACCTCAACTACTGATTAATTCAATCACTAAATCATCTTCTTTCATCAGTCCACTCGGACGCATATTTCCATCTAGGTTAAAGAGATGATTTGTGCAATTAATTTATTAATATAGTCTCCTCCCAGTTGTGATCTCCTAATTATTACCATATTGTTATGTCAGGAAGAAATTGGCTGTTACGATGAAGGCAAAGCTTAGTGTTCTTGAATATACTTTATGAGTGGAACCATGGGTTTTCTGTGATTTAGTGAATAATGAAATTTGAGATTTATGAAAAGATAAATATCTTTGTGTTATGCACTTAGTATTTCGGTATTTGTCGAAATAAATCATTTTTTTTTACCTTATTGCTTTATTTTCGGAATCTTTAAGAGAGAATGAAGATAAACCAAATTGTAGCAAGGAAAAGTAAAGTTTTAAATACTGATTGGTTGTTGGTCACATCGATTTCGACCTTTTTTCAATCTCTTTATTTTCCTATTCCTTGTATATCTAGCCACAACTCTTCTGTTCTACATTGCTTCCACATATTTTCGCTCGGATGACATTGAGATTTTCTGTATAGTCACGAAGTACGTGCTTTGGAGTTGCCGAAGAAGCTTTGTTCATGCAGTCGGTTTGGGTTAGATATTTTCTGCAAATCAGAAGTCTCTCTACCTACTCTTGTCTTGGGACATGAGAATTTTTGTTCAGAATCCATGGAATCCTCGACAAAATCCATTGGACATCAAGATTTTTGAGCTAAAACAAAACCTCTTCCCAAAAACAAAGCGCAAATCCTTTTTCCAAGAAAAAAGCGATGCAAATTTCATTATTACTGTAAATTTTACCTTCCTTACTTTTGCGCTGGATTATTCGGATTTTGTTTGACGCTTCAGATCGATAGCTATAACAATATAATGATGGATCAATTCTGTTTCAATTTTGAACCTCATTTATTCCATATCCAATACATTTGAAGATAAGAGATGCATGATTTATCAAGTTTATATCAAGAAAACGCGGAGTGAGAAGATCATCTCGAAAGCCCGCTTAATGTGCGATATTTTGGTGGTACTATTTCAATAAATTTATGGCCATCCTAAAATCCTGTATTTAGATTTTATTCTATACATATCTGAGAAATCACTTGACTAAAATAACCAAAAATTTTGCGAAGACAATGATATTTTTCAGCGTGCAACACAACACTTAGCTTACTTTCCACTGAGATTAAAAAGAGATAAAGATCAGAAATCAAGCTTCATGTGCTATTGGTAGAAGTGAACAATGGGATTTGCCAAAGTTTGAACATATTTTTGGGATTATTCATCTCCGTAAACTTTTTAGTCAGTAAATTACTCTCTGTACCGATATATATCACTATATCAAAATTTTTTGTTAACATTACCTAAAAGTCATAGGACAAAACAAAGAACTTCCTTCTAACTCAATTTGAAGCAAATTAATGCAACTAAATAAATGATGAATTAGTTCTGACGAAATTATAATATAAGATATGGATCTGAAGAAAATTTCAACAATGCGTAATTTTCTCCCAAGCTTGATTCCACAAACTCTTAAATTTTCAAAATTATGAACCTTGGAAACTAGAGAATTTTGGATTATTCGATTGGTCTGCTTATTTGTAAACACTGAAATTAGATCGGATAATAAATAAATAAGATAAATGGTTAAGAAACAGATCAGAGTAGACTTTCAAACCAATATTTATATCCAGGAAGTGAGATAAGCCTAAGAGAGTGAAATAATACTGTATGGCCAAGCCTGAGTTACTTCATGACACAAATCTATCAAATTAAGAATGAGCAAAAATGTCGTCTTCAAGAAGGAGAAAACGAAATCAATTATAAATATGCCTCAATCTCTCATTAGATCACTTCGTTTTTCTTGCATTCTTTTCAGGTAAATTTTTCAGATGTAATTAGTCGCAATTTACTTATTGCATTTCCTTTTTTTCGGCAAGAAAAATCAGCCGTTTTTCTCCTCGTTGATATTTTAACATCAACATTGTTCAGTGAAACATTTTATGACAATGCGATTTAAGATGCAAATTTCCTGGAAGATATCAAAAGTTTTGTGAAATTTTTAACATCCTTCATAGTTTTTTTTTTCTAATAATCAATAAAGATGACTTCCATTTAACTCATATATATAAGTGTCAAAAGTCGTTTATTAATTACACTAACATTTCTTCCTAGCACAGGATAATTGAGTGGTAATCGTCATCGAATTGTTTGAGAAGGCTTTCCACCTGCTAAAGAAAGAGCATTATCAACAAAAGAGAAAGAAGTGTGATAAGTCATCAAATTGTTTGTTTCATTGATTAGCGCATCTTTCCAACTGAAGGATGATTCAATTTCAAATTCCAAAATTCAAATTCCCACCACACTTATTATTCCTGGCAATGTGTGTCAATGTCATGCGGACGAACTTGACGGATTTCCGTTCTTTTTGCAATTGATTTGAAGTGTTCATTTCTTTCTTTTTTTAACTTTATCTTTTTGTTTCAGAGAATTTCACCTCTCCTTGTTTTTTCCTTTTTTCTTTCCTTTGTTAATTTCAATTGTTCCGGATTTATTGAATTAATTTGATGATACTCCGTTGTCAAAGAGTATAGTTGCATTATAACTACCGTGTTAACTTTTGGCAGCGATATTTATGGTGCAACTGTCCGATTCATTTTTTCACTTTTCGTCGATTTTTTCTTGGATTCATCTTTTTTTTTTAATTTCATAAACTTTCTTTTTTCTTGATTCCATCAAACCATTTCTAAATTGTTCATATATCTATAGAAACTATGTCATGTCTCAACTCTACTGTATTCTCTCTGTATCACTTCACTTCTGAGTTATTCCACTTCTATCAGAGAAAAAAAAAGTCATTAAATTGCATCTTGTTTAAATTTCACCGTGTTCAAGCTGTATCAAATTCATATTAGAAAAAGACTTAGTAATATTTATGTAGATGCATACTTTAATCACATAATTCTTTGATTCTGCGTAATTCGTAATTTTTTTGCTTGCAGTGATTTTCACGGGTAGTTTCGTTGATCGTCACTTAAAATCCCGACAATGGCAAATGATGAGGGACAAATAGATATGCAGGCAGAAAATGGACAAAGAGCAGTAGGTTTGGCACAACGAGCTGCCCGAATATTGCACAATTTACCTTTTTTGAACTTTCCAGCGATTGCACCTAATGAAGATCGACTCGATTTGGGAAATCTGGACAGAGATTTTCATGTATTGGTACATAATGCCAATGCTGTCTTAGCTGAACAACTTGCGGTGCTGGGAGAGTTGGTTTTTTATTAACATTTAAATTTTAACTCAGTTCCTGAATGTTTTCTTCGATTCATTTAGCTTATAATTTGTCGAAGCTATTTCTGTGATTTATATAGCTGTAAGATTTCCTACTCCCCAAATTACCTCCCTCATTTTCAATAGGTAATTTCAGCAAAATCTCTCTAGATCCATTGACAGTCCGCGGATTCATCCACATCTGTGGTTAGGTTTATCCGCAGATTTACGATCTAATGGAAGATTTTTTATTGGGAACCAAAGTATCGTTGGGTGACTATTTTCGACGAATTCAGTATTCATAGACAAGCGAATCGAGCAAATGATGAACCAATAATGGGTGGAATGGAGCGTATAGCCGTAGGACTCATTGATGAATTGCGTAATATGATTCAACATCTGATAAGACAGCGCGACGAAATGCGACAACTGGTAATGCAACGAGGCTTGTTTGATCCACTTTTCGGTCAATGGGATGAACTGTTGGAAGTTTGGGGAGTGAGAAATTTTACTCGACAAAATGGAAAAATAAAGAGCCCAAGTTTGTTTTCTCAATCTCTTTGAAATCTTAAATTCACTTTAAGTTTCACAGATTATAACTTGAGAATTTAAGCAAATGATGAATCGAGAATTTATATATTCAGAAACTGATTAATAAAATTCAATTGCTTTAAAACTTTGCGCTGAATCTTGAAATAATATTTAATCAACCTTTGAATTGATAAACACTTTTCGTAAATAAAACACATACATAGTGGCTCCAACGAACATAAATAGGTTAAAAAAATTCCTTCTATTTTTTTAAATCTTTGATAATTTCATTGTGAACGAAAAAAATTTCCAAAAATGAATGCAGAAAAAGTTTGTTATAAACTATTATTTAATTAGTTGATTTTTTTATCAATGTATAGACGAATTAGTTTTAGAAAATTTGTTGAAATTCAAAATATTTGCTTAACCGTTTACGAATTTATTGCTTCAAATTTTTATAATTATGAATTTGTCCCTATATTTTATCCACTTGCAATTTTATTTGTATAAGAAAGATTGTTTATTTTCTGAGAAGCACTTAAACATTGCAGGATCGTTGGAAAACACTGTCGTAGATTACCTCACAAGTGTAATAAATGATATGCCAGCGGAAGCATATAGTCTACCATTACCGTTACTGTTTGAGATCCATGTAGGTTTATATAAGAAAAACAAACTTCTTATATTGCACAAGGAATGGAGTAGTATCAACCAATTTCAAAGAATTCTAAATTGGAAAATGAGAAGGTTTGCTATTATCACTACTGATGTTCTTCAAAAGTATTTATATGGTTATATCTGACCATACATGGCATATTTTGTCAGTTTGTGAAGAAAAAAAAACATGTTTTATTAGCCTATAATATTGTTTCCGATAAATTAAATTTCCTAACTGTTTCAGAGTTGTTATCATAGATTCAGAAAGCTTTCGTTCTGATGCATGCAATAAATCGGACGTTGATTTTTAGAATGACAGTTCACGAGATTTTCAATGGGTTAATGAATAAAGGTTATCTGATTGAGCGAGTTTTATTCGAAGATCTGAAGCGACTAATTCTGGATCGTACAAAGATGAAAGATGTGGAGCTATATGAATTTGCGCTAATCTTAGGTAAATTATCTTCGTTCATCTTAAAATTTCTTTATGGGAGAAATGGTGTTAGTATTATCAATAGAGTTGTTCGTCTTCGATAAAAGATTGAAAATGTTACCAAAAAATATGATTTTAAAAGAGATAAAGGTTTTTTAGCAAAGTCATAATAACAATTTTCAGGCACCTTTCTTTTGGATCACGGGTCACTCAGCCTTCCTGGTGAGATCTTCAGATATTGTCAAAAAATTTTAAGGTGGTTGCCAGTCGATCACCAACTGCGTCAGCGAAAATTATTTAAACTAAATTACTGGTATGTTTATTTTTAAGGGTATTTGAAAATTATTTTTGAAATGATGCTAATAGTGTCAGTTTAGTAATGCACTGAAATATTGTATACTAATAAATTGTGTATAGCTCCTTAGATTATCTTTCTTGATGGAATAGTAACTACTGTTGATGACATACTAATCATAATTAAGGATTGACTTTTGGACCTAAATCAAATCTTTAAAGGCTGCTGAAATATTACATGAACAATTGCTCATTCGTCGAGGCAGTACATATCAGTTCATTTACTGACACACTAATTGATAAGTTGGAAAGCAATGGTGATGATGGAACATTCAATTTCGTGCAAATTGAAGCTCAGTGTGCCTCTTTATGGTCAGTTGTTTTTTCCAATTCCTGATTATATTTATTTCTTATAACACAGTCATTTTCATTAGTTTTGAAAGTGAAAATTGTAAGTTTGCAAATTTTCAGGTACGTGCTCGGTAATTACAGGAAGTCCATGAAATTTTGTTTAAAAGCATTAAAAGCTGCTCATGACAAAGAAATACATATTGATGTAAGTTTCATTATCAAATTAAGGCTTTTAAATGAAAATAGTTTTTCTAGGACTAAGTAATTTTTATGATTTCTTGCTCCGTGAACTATTTATTCTAGCCTACATAAAAAAGCGGATTGAGACCAAAATTTGTTTAAATGTTTCAATCTTCAGTCATATCGTGTGTCTTCATGACTCGACTACGAACTCGATTCAAGTGGAAATTAGTATATTATTATAACGCAAAGATGTATTCACTAAAAGGTTCATCAAAAATATATTATATAGAAATTGAAAATTATTGTTCAATCTGAATCCTCTTTTTAGATACAAGTGGAGCTTTTGTGTATCACTGCAAAGATTCTTGTTTTCAAAAGATGTTTTAACTTAGCCTTACGAATTGTTCGTTTCGCTTTGACAATTGTTTTGAGCCATCCAGAGCTTGAGAGATTATTGTGTTCTGTATTATCTGACTATGGAGATTGTTTGCTCAATTCAGATCATGTCGAGATGGCTGTGCAGGTTTATACCGTAAGTTATGGCATTAAATAATTCGTTGGACGTTTGTAAAACTATTTAACATTTTCTGTTCGTTGTAACTTGTCAAAAATTTAAATGTAAATGCTGAGATCTTCCGATGATTTTGCTGGAATTCTTAAATTTTATTTATCTGAAATCCTGTCAAGGATTTCGGAGTTTTTTTTTTTTTGAAATTGGAAAAAATTTAAAAAGATCCGATATAGGTAATGGCAAAAATGGTTCACAAACATTTCGGAACAGATTCTCTTCGTGATGGCCAAGCAATGTATGAGTATGCTCGAGCTGCGTACCGGCTTCTCTATGATAATTATGCTGGGTATCGTACCAATAAGTATGCTTTTCATCACTTTTACAAATTATCTTATTAATTTATCATAAGATGCTGGCTAACTAGGCTATTTGGGTAAAAAAATTATAGCAGTATTTTCGTTTTTTAGAGCAGATCCAACATTTAAAGGCTGGATGCAAAACGGAAATTTGACACATTGCGAAATTAATACCATTTACCTTCTCAAATTGTTGTCATTTATTTAATAGAGAAAAGCACCATTTATGGAATTCAAATTACTTAATCATATTATAAATAATTACTTTTCTTTTGAGAAAATCAGCTTATACTCCAGTGATTGTATAATGTGATTAAATTTTATAAATAGTAATTTTAAAACAATTTTGTGATTTCTAATTCTCATAATAAAAGCTATATTTTTAATCAAATATATTGATTTTATATTCTTCATTTCAATAAGTTCCTAGATTAGGAGAAAATAAATGTTACTTTTAATTTTAATTTTTGCATTCATCCAATAATGAATTGAAAATCACACAAGCTTCCACTATGAAGTGAATTTACATAAAATAAATACCTATTTTCAGCTACTTATATCCAGTTCTAAACATTCACCGCTATATTGAATTCAGAGTTGTAATTTATAGGCACATTAAGATAATTGATCTTGAATTTTCTAAAACTTATGGTTTTTAGAGAAAAATATGTTCAGCTACGTTTCCGTTGTGAGAAGTATGCCAATAAAGCACTGGAAATTTGTCAAGCAAAGCTGGCTAAAGATCATTACCAGCTGTTAAATGCCGAGGAACTGCAAGGTCATTGAGTATTCATTTAAGTATTTGAATTGCAAAATAATTCTGCGAGTTGTTCCAATAGTCTCCTAATTTTAAATTCAAAATTTCTGCCATTTTCCCTATATGATGAATATTTGGTTTTGTTTCGTTAAGAAAATATTACCAACGTTGTCAATACAATTTTTAATAAATGGCACATTCATTGCATTAATATTCAAGTTACAAATTATAAGTTTTGCTTTAGAAACATATAGTTTTAGCTCTAATTTCGGTAAAGAGTGCATTACGAAATGACACCACTCAACAAGAATCTCTTAATGAAGCAATGGAAACACATATGCGTGCTTTGAACAAATATCTCAGCTTCAGCAGTGCGAATGCGAACTGTGCGAAGACTTATGATTATCTTGGCTACATATTTCGATGGTCACAAAAACCTGAAGTTAGCATTATTTGTTGTGAAATGTAAGCTCGCACAAAATCTGATCTATTTAACTTATCTTGATGATTCTTGCATAATGTCGAAATGTAACAGATTATCTTTAAGATATTCTAACAAGTTAGGTAGACTTTAATGCATGATGAAAATTAAACACTTTCGACTACTCGAAATAAATAAAATAGTAATCTCAAAAAGATTTAACGGCGGCTGGGGCAGTTTTGTGACTGAGATTAGTATAATGACCGAAGATATTTTTATCACTAAACTAGTTATAATAGTGGGATAGAAAACAATTATGAATAATGGATCGATTAGCATCCTTGATCACAAATCACCAATTCCATCCTCCATTGATTTTGCTCTAAAATCTTTTCATAAATGCCAAGTAGTAATAAATAATTGAAATTCCGCCATTTGTCATAGATCTCTGAGGAAATGTTTGAAAAAGCTTTGGCTACAAAGAAAATTGTCTATGGCATTAATGATCATGAAACAGCTCTCACGATGGCTTCTTTGGCTTATCTTTATCTGAAGGACACGAATCGACCCAGAGAAGCTTTGGTTCTTTTCAAAAAATGTCTTGAAATCGGCAGGTTTTTTAAATTAATTTCTTGAGAAGTTTTTGCAGTAATATTTGATTAATGACAATTTCTTGAATGTTTTGTTGTTCATGCACTAATAATAATTGTATAATTTTATCACTGGTGCTTTCATTAGCTTCACATACATAAACGGAATTTTTTATCATTATGGTTTTCTTCTTAATATTCGTTCAACATTATATGAGTTTGTGAGTTATGTTTAATTACGGCCCATGCTCTACAGAGTTACAAATCTTCATATTGTGTTACAATTTGTTGCATATCTTCGGAGTTCTTTTGCAATTTTTACCGCTCCATATTTTCTTATTATAGTTAACAGTTATTTTAGCATATTTCGTAACTCATTGATCTTACATTCTATTTTCTGTTCTTCTACATATTCCCATAATAGAAAGTGAAATTAAAGAGCTTTACACTTATAATTATTACTATTGTTATAAGGGAGAAATATTTCGAAATTTAATGATGTTCTGTTCTTATTGCTGAATCTCATATGAAATTGTTACTCATCTCTAGTATATCTGTTAGGTGGATTGTGCCTAAAAAAAGATTCAAAATACTTCTAATTTTATCACATCTTCTTATATGCACAAGTTTATATAGAACCAGCGGTAAATAATATTTTTTATCTAAAAGGAAAGGAAAATATTTCTAGGTATATGCGTCATATTTTTCCAGAACTGAATATATTTGGTGAAGAATATTCTGGACTCGGCATTATCTATGATGGAATGACATTAGCCTATGAAGTGATCGATGATTTGGCGGAAGCACGAATTTGTCGTGAGCAGCTGTATTTATGGAAAGCTAAGAGGCGCTTACTTGAAGAAGCGCCATCTGAAAATCCCTTTGGAGAATCATTATGTATCGAAGAAACATTTCAAAATCTTGTGCTCAAGTGCTTTAGAACTCTTGACATCAATGAAACGCAGAATTCATCAGATGTTGAGATGAAAGAAGCTTATTAATCTCATTGATACATCTAAGATGTAGAAATGTATTCTTAAAATGCGTTAAAAAAAAAATGTAAATATTTTGTACCATTTGTATCATTTAGATGTCTTCCTTTTCACTGTTATTATTATGATGCATTTCACTTCATCTTATATCGTTTAGAGTTACATAACTTAAGTTTAGAATAATTTCCAGCTCAGTTGGAAAATGTGATTCTCTTTTTCTTTCTTCTTGTTCTTGCCTTTTTATCCACTACTTTCCATTTGATACGCTGTTTTTCGTTCAAAATGATTATTTGTTGTAAATTAATGGGCATTTATTTTCACCGTGACTCCTTATTAAGTTTCTTACTTAATGGAATTACACAGTTTCGGTATTTCCATTATAAATCCAATTCCTTCATTGTTACTGATATGATATAACTGGCTTTCACACAATGTTTTTTTTTCTTTTAACACTTGAAGAATTCTTGGTATGATAAATAAATTGGATTCTTCTTATGAAAGATAATTTTTAATTGGTCACAAGAGCGGATAATTTTGTGGCGCGAACGTGATAGATTAGAAAATATGTTCCATCCGCATTGATCAACTGCTCTGGAATCAGATGTCAACGAATACTTATTTGACATTTTAGCCTTTTTTCTGTTCACTTGTTTCTCTCATTAGTTAGCTTTAAAATCATGAGTTGTTGATAAATTTCTATTTGATTATTATTTCTTCTACATATCAAAGAAATATTTCTAGAAGATTGACCGAATCAATGATTTGATTAATTAATGAAGTCATTAAGATATATAAAAGATACTGCTGATTCGGCGATTACGAATTATGGCTTTATTAAAGGATAAATTATGGTGTAATATATTTAGTTACTTGTAAAGAAAAAAGTCGAACGAACTTGTAAGAGAAAAGTAGATAAGCACATTATCCAAAGCAGACAATCACTTTGATTACAAACTGTCTAATTAGGGCTTGTAAAGATTTTTCAAATGAAAATGAATATGAAAAGAAAGATTGACAAATTTTAATTCTTGTCCAAAATATGGGGAAAACTAATGCTATACGGAGAGTAGTGAGTAGAATACAAAAGTTCCTTGGAATGCTATGCGATGAATAAGAATTATTTGCCTTATTCAGAATTCAGAATTGCATAATTTGAAAATTAATTGCAAAAAAAAATTAAAATGAAATGAATAAAAATTATATAAATCACGTAGCATTCATAACAATAACAATGGAATTTTTAAAATTTAAAATTACAGAAACTAAAACTTAATTGTAATAAGCGGAAGATAAAAGATAAAGAAGCATTCCATCAGAACTAAATTTAACTATTATTGATTGCACTAATGCAAAAAGATTTCAACATTTTAATTTTTTTATTCATAAATTATTACAAAAAACTCTATTGATAAGCAATATCAAAATAAGGGGAAAATTAAATTATTATTTTTTCTTACTGTAATTAGATATTTTTAGTTAATACTGAACAACATTCAATCTCCATTGCATTTTGAATTTATAACGTTTCTTTTTCTTCGCATATTGCATGCAATTTTGCAAACTATAAATGCATGCGTAATGATATTGCGGTTCAACTCTAACATTGACCTTTACTCTGATCTTGTTTTTATCTTCAGTAGCTCATGAAGTCTATGCAATCTAAAATAGCGAATTATTGACCTCCCGTATGACATTTATCATATTTTTATGTAGAAGTATTATAAAGGATCATGCATAAATAGTGAACAAATAGTGTCTAAATTTCTAAAGCAAGTTTCTGAAGCCATATAAAAGAATTTAACTTTTCTCGTGTAAGCAGATACACACACAGTGAGTGAAAATCCTAACTGAATATTCATAAAATATACGTTCAAAGATCTTTCATGAATTTCAAAAAGATAATTTTATAATTTTTTTGCAAAAAAAAAAAAATTGTTTAATGATTTCAATATACAGAAGACTTTAAGATATATGAACTTTAATCAATTATTTCAATAAAAATACGAAGTCTGATGAAGCCCTGGCTATTGATTCTATGAATGATGAGACGAATTCTGTTCAGTGAAATACTTAATTCGATTATTTCAAAGAGAAGAAAGGCTTGGATGATTTAATTCGTTCCATTAGATTCATATTCAATATTCAGCAACTAATCATTATTAATTAATAATAATAATAATAATAATAATAATAATAATAATAATAATAATAATAATAATAATAATAATAATAATAATAATAATAATAATAATAATAATAATAATAATAATAAATAATAAAAGTGTTTCTATTGCTTCCACTTAACCAGACTGAGCTACAGCGACGCGTATATGAAAACATGCGCATATAGCGGATGCAACGTTGTGTCAAAATTTCAAAGCAATAGGTAAGAACTTTTAAAATTTTGAATTAATATTGAAAAGACGCGTGTTTGGGAATTTTCGGTGGTTTAAGATTTTTGAACAAACGAACATTGCCATTTTTATTTATATAGATTAGCTGGAGCCAGACAAGTGGCCGGATCCAGCTAGTAAATAAATAAAAATGTAAATCTTCGTTGTTACTCTTGACATAAAGTTGCAATTTCTTCATCGATTGCTTTGAAATTTTGAAATAACATTGCATTCAAATGTGCGCGTGTTTTTATCTAAATATATCTACCTTTTTCTTCCTGTCACACCTTTGACAGGTAAAAAAATAGTGAGCGGACTTAATTTATTGACCACGCCCACTTCCTGCATTGTTCATTTTTACACAACTGTTTCAAATTCATTACTGGTTGATTTGAAATTTCGAAACAACATTGCATTCGGATAGGCATATGTTTCTGTATGAATGAAGCGCGAGTTCTAAGAACTTTCGGATTACGCCAAGCGTGGCCGTGTCCAACTAGTAGTATATATATATATATAAATTATTGGCAGCTTTTTTTTCAAGGCAATGAAGAAATTTAAAAACTTTCCAAAATTTTAAACTCACACAAACGTTTACTTATAATGTTTCGGATCAGTCTGAAATTTTACATGAAATATATCTTTCATAATTGACAAATTAGAATAGAATGAATATTGAAAGGCTTTTGAGAAAAAAACGAATCATCATAAATGCCATCAATGCACTCCTGTTCGGATGAAAATTCAATATTTCTTATGATGATGTTTGCTTGCTGGCTAAGAAGCCAAATTTATTTCAGGATAAATGTACAGTTAGGAGATTCTTATGCTTTAAGCATTTTATCTTCTCAGAACTTCAGATGAATTTAAAATTTCTTTTTTTGTCTTCTCTGCCTCTATTTCCTCATTGAAATCCTCACGGAATCCGCACACATGGAAATCCTAAAATCTATCTAAAGCCATAACAAAAGAAAGCATTCAGACAATGAGCCTAAATCCAAGGAATAAATAAATGTCTTAAATCATAGAATATATCTCTTCAGAAGAAAGCAAAGGATACTTGACAAGATTTTGAGAAAATGGTGAATTATGCAATAACTGAAGTACTGAATTCAAAAAAAAAAAAAATTTTAGGACGGAGTGAGAAGCAAGAGGCAAGAAGGCCAAAAGAATGCTTTGGCATGCATTTGCCTGCTAGTAACAACACGAGATCATTTAAAATCAATTTAAATGCTATTTTTATTGATCTAGCTGCGAAACTGAGATTGTTTTATCATATCATTATCATTTTTGATATCTATCTTTTCGCTATTATCATTTTTGTTATCTGTCTTTTTGCTATTATCATTTTCCGGGCTACTTGCAATATTTCATTAAGATTAAAGAAAGTTCTTTATAGATCAACATCATGCATCTCCTACTGAATAGATCAACAGTTAGCAAACAAAAGAACGATAATTTGATGGAAATAGACAGTGATCACTTAATTTTAATTCTCTAATTAATTAGTACAAATTATCTTTTCATTTCAACCTTGAATGACTGCCTTGTCGATTGCGACATGTTGGCACTGTCAATTGTTGCTGTTCATTTATGTTGCATACACACAGTCAAATCCTTTTGTTTGTATGTATGGATGTATTTTATTCGGCACTTTTGTATTATTAATGTCAATTAATTAATTAATTAATCCATAAAAGTTCCGGTTATTACTTATCGAGACTATTTATGGTCATACCAACAAACTGTATGCAAAACACAGCTTTTCATTAGCTTTTTATCTCTTCTTTGGTCAAAATATTAATAAATCGAGTCCGTTGATATTGCCCAATCAATGCGATTGTATCGTTCCGGCTTATTTCAGACCTCTGGGGACAAGCAGCATTTTAGTCTCTCTAGGCTGTCAAAGCTAGCTTTTTATAATTGCTTTGCTCCTTTCAAAAGAAATTCTCAAAAGTGTAGTCAATATTACTAAACTCAAATAAACGATGCATATTTTGGTGTGAATTATCGATTCGATAATTGCTGCCCATTTGCTTCCCACTCTCTTTCATACTTCTCATGTTTCTTATGGTCATGGCAATCAAAAATTAGACCTTGAGGATCAATGCAGATCTGAAGTCTAATTCAAAAAAGTTGTGAATTGTATCACATCAGTGGATTCATGAAAGAATCGTAAAAATAATATTCGCAACATAAATCGTATCGAATTTTTCTGTTCGATGTTCTTGAACTTGTCTTCCAATAATCATTAAATCTAAATTGAGTTAAATCAAAAAACCGCAAATTGTCATCGGCACTCTTACCGTAAGTAGACATTGTTTACTTACGGCAAACAGTACTTAACATGTCTTGAAAAAATTGCTATTCTCGACTATTATTCGCATTTCCGTATTGTTTTAAATTTCACTTATCATGTTAGTATTTGTTTATTCATTGACTTATGGCTTTTCTTCCTCCCTTTTCTATCTAAAATTTGTTCTTAGTTCTATAGCCGTGAAATCTTCAAATTTTAGTAATGACAAGGATTAAAATTATTCATTTTAGTTGTGAACACATCAAGTAAAAGTTATTTGAAACGACAGAATTGTTTGATTATTCACTAAAAATAACAACCAATTCCGGATCCATAATGACCTTTAAAGGGCGCAAACTTTTAGCAGTTGTTACTGGTAAGCGTCAGAAGTAATATTTGTGCAAGTAAAACAGTTTTCGAAATATCTTCATCATTGTATCTTCAAAAATTCCCAATAGAATGAATGAATTAAGTTGCAAATTTCAAAACACTTAGCTCATTGAAGATTAAAATTTCCATATCATACAAATTTAATTAAACTGATGAAATTATATTTTTTTCAAATCATTGAGGTGCAAGTCGTGGTATTGGTCGAGAAACAGTCTTGCAACTATCAAAAATTGTTGCTAAGGATTCCGCATTTCTAATCACAGCAAGAACAGCTGCAAAACTTGAAATGTTGAAAGATGAAATCAAGTCCGGGTTTGTCGAAATTTTAAATTTCTTCTTGACGCTCCGAAGATTTATCAATTATTATTATTTCAATCAATTTATCATTTCAAAAATCTATGTAGCACCGAAGGAATTGATGTTCATGTGTTGGCTTGTGATGCAGAAAAATTGAATCCAGGCAAAATTTTGGAATTGCAAGGAGCAATCTCGTCCCTGATAGGTATTAGTTTCATTTTATTCGTTCATTTATTGTTGTAGATCTTAAGTGCAAGAAATTTTGTTTTTTATTGTAAAAAATTTGATTTAAATTTTCGATTTTCAAGCTTTATACCTGCATTATTGCTATAAATAATGTATAGCCAAATAATTTAAATCATATTTTGAAGGAAATTTTTTTACAGCAAATTCGAAAACATACGACGCATTACTATTGGTGCATAATGCGGGAACAGTTGGAGATGTTACCAAACGAGGTGTAGAGATTAGCAACTCGGATGATTGGCACAGCTATTTGCAAATTAACTTTGTTTCAGTGGTACTTATTAACAATTCAGTGCTGAGTACTATTCCTGAGCGGGTACAACATTTTCTTCCATTTAGTATAATTGATAGTTAGACTTGAATCAATCAATCAATTCGTGATTAAACTAAGAAAATTGGAATTCCAGCAACTTAATTCATAATATTTCATGTCAAGTATCTTACTGCGATTATTTCTAATAAATTTATATTAAACAACAGGGCAAACCTATTTTTTGATTTTTCAGGATTTTTTAAAATTTGAAGTTCTTTCATGTAAATTCTTGTTAAAAATATATTGTTTAAACACTGTTATTTTGATTATGTAGAATTTATTTACATCAGATTATGACAGGATTCAATAAATTGAAGAGAAAAAAGAGAAAACAAAAGATGCAGTGAAAAGAAGTTGAAGAACTGAAAGTAACAAAATTAAAATCGTTAAGGTTTCAGGTCGCCCCGGCTCGTTATATTTTAAATGTAACATCGCTGCTAGCTATAAAAGCATTCCCTTCCATGGCTCAGGTTACTTTTTATTCCAAATTCTACTTCTGTTATTGATGCCATATTTTCTTTCATAGTAGTCTTGAATTATTTGGCTCATTTTATCAGTCAAAAAAATGAATATGAAATTATCTTCAGTATTCTGTTGGAAAAGCTGCTCGTGAGGCATTTTTTCGAGCATTAGCAGTTGAAGAACGTAATTTGCGAATTTTGAATTATTCACCTGGTCCAGTGCAGACTGATATGCATAATGAAATTGCTAAAAGGTCAGCCGCTGGAAAATTCAGACAAAATTTCTTGGAATCGTCTAATTCATGTTTTGAAAAGAGAACGATTGAGTTTTTTTTTTTTTCGTTTCTTACTGCAACAGTTGCTGAAAAAAAGAAAACGAGATGCGATAATTTAAGAGAGAAACAGGAACATCATTTCTTATCAGCAAATGCATGATAGTGTTTTAGATTTTGATAAAAATTATTTGAAAAAATTACAGATCATATGATGAGGGCATAAGAAAATCGTTTCAAGCGCAAGCTGATAGCACTGAGGTATTTGTTATGTATTTATCTTTTTTTCCATTTCAAAAATTTTGTGACATCAATACAGTTCTGTGCAAAAGGAATATGTTTACGAGTATTGATTGAATAATTGGGAATTATAAGAGAAACTGATCCTTGGTGAAGCAAAAATAAGCATTATAAATAGTTTTGGATTAAATTTTAAATTGTTGAAAAGTTGAATTTCAGGTAAACAGACGAACGCTTTCACCGAAGGAGACTGTTGAAAAAATGCTGTTAATATTGGAGGAGGATAAATTCGAGAATGGATCACGATGTGACTTCTTTGATTCATGATTTCTTTGCAGATATATATGCAGAAAAACAAATTTATCGATGAGTGTGAGAAGATTTCTACGTTTTCTTTTTCTTTTATCAGTTAATCAAATGATAAAAGCCCACTGCATAGCAGTGTACGGAAGGAAATTCATAGCATATGTATGAATGATTTATTGATGAATGCAAGAAATATCCTTGTCATTAATCACTCTTCATATTCATATTAAATGATAGAAATAAAAAGTAAAAAGCAATATTGCGGTGACTACAAATACTTCATTCAATATCAGTCTCATTCCAGTAGAAAATAGTTACCGTTGTATGTATGGGTGATAGTAAAATTGTTGGTGATGCCGTGAAAAATGTCCGAAATATCGATAATGCTGATACTATGGACCATCTCTGTCCTCGTCCCATCAGCCAGATGATGTCACCGATATTGCCAACAA
>JAOVVO010000982.1:0-23541 GCA_028564675.1 Onchocerca lupi | reverse complement strand
TAAAGTGCGATATTGTTTCTAATATCGTGCAAATCTAAATAAAGGCTATTGTTTACATAATCAAGCCACAGCAGCAAAATTATCTCCAATCCAGACAACTCTAGAATTCCAAATAACTAATCAAACAGAAACTCTCTTTACCCTACAAAATCCAAGAAAACTATGATGTCATAAAAAAGGTTCTCGCTGAGAAATTGGGATAATAACATACGATTAAAAGATCACTTTATAACGAATTGCATTGGATCAGTGAAAAAGTTAAAATGCTTTCTTGCGAAATTCGTACTACGAAATGAGGAAGTAACGAGTAGTTAGTCTTTGAATATGAGATCAAAAATTATTCACAGGTAAGTCAAAGTTATATTTACAGTATAGCCCAAACGAAGCTTCAGCTTTGGTAACAAATGTGCCAAAGAGATCGGAAGAAGATTAAAAACCAAAAGGAACCAAAATAAGAAGTCGCATTTCGTAATATGGATCATCGGTATAGTGAGGACCATATTTTTTCCGCTCTGAAACAAAGAAAAGAACGTTTTAGAAAATTGACTGCTTTGCTACAGCTGTTTCGAAAGTGGACATGCTGCAAGTGATTGTGAAAAAGAAAACGAACTTCTTCTTTTGTAAAGGTCATCACAACACAGCGCTATGTCGAAGCAAATACAAGAAACACGAACAATATGTTGGGCTGGACAGGGAAAGAAATAATTCTGTGAAAATTATTACACCAGATGGAATCAAGCGATATAGAGAACAAAAAAAGAATTAAGTTGTACTTTTATGTAAGGAAATTAAAGTCGTCAGTCCAACCATGCATAAATCCGGATTTGCTACAGGTTCAGAATCATTGTTCATTTCGGGAAATTAGCACATTGACTGAATCTAGAATAACGTGAACATTCGCTGATAAGAACTTCTACCTTCAGTAATAAATTATACAACAGTAATAGGAATAAAAACTACAGACTCAAGAATTATACCACTCAGAGTGAGTATTTTTGAATATTATAAAATGGCGAAATAAAACAGAAGAAACGTCCCGATATACTTATCGGAGCTGATCATTTTTCAGAATTCATACAATTCAAGAACAGTCGAAAAGCAAAGTCAGGATACTCCTTAATAAAGACCAAGGTTGATCCAATATTGACCGGTAAAGGATAAATAAAGGAGCCATGTAATATCAACGAAATAACAATCCATCCAAAATGTGATATCACGCAAATGTGACATCACTAATTATATCAGCTATATCAAAAGTTGTATTCTTCAATATAAACGTTCCAGATATTGATCGATTTTTGAAATTGGAAGTTATGGATTACAAGAAAAGCCTGATAGTAATGACGATGAGGAAATTTTAGAACAATGCAAGGAAAATAGTACGAAAACAAACGGACGATGTCAAGTATCATGGCCTTAGAAATAAACAAATTATAAGCTAAATGATAACTGTAAGTTGTGTTTCGGAAGATAAAATTAAAAACAAACTGCTATCCAGTATTATTGAATAGGTAAACGATAAATTGAAATGAAGAGGAATTATCCATTATTTATCACATCATGAAGTTATAACACCTAATAAATCAACCGCAAAACATAGAATCGTTTACGACGCTTGGGCTCAATTAAAAGGATCAAAGTCTCAATAACCTTTTGTACTGGGGACCTACTACAACTCCCTGATTTAGCAGGAATAATCGTTTCCGCTCAATGGACAATATTATAATAGCCGATACATAAAAGTCTCTTCTAGAACTGGAAATACTTCCGACAGAAAGGAACTGCACGAGATTTCTGTGATTAAAGGATGTCCGAAAACCAGTTGCAGAAGAAAACTTAGTATGTTATCGATTCCAAAGAGTTCCCTATGGAAAAAGATCTTCACCTTTTTTACTGTCTGCAACTCTAAACCACCATCTCGAGAATTATGGTACTGAAATTGCCCACGAAGTCAGGAAAAACCTATATCTCGACAACATTATATTACCAACCAATCGAACAGAAAACCCATTGAAAATCTACGAAGAGCGATCTTCAAGGAATATAAGAGAATATTATCGAACAATAAGGAATTCAATGCGCAAATACAGAACAGGACCATGCCGAGTTAAATCATACGAAAAAATTCTTGGTATCAATTGGAATACACACAACGATGCTACTGAAATAACTTTGAAGCCATGGAGCAATCAAGAACCAACAAAAAGGAAAATATTGCAATTTTTGCTTCTCAGTTTGAGCCATTATGATACTTATTACCAACGATGGTCTCACTCAAATTGTAAGGGAAAAATTCTTTCTGTTTGATTTATGGGTTTGGATTTTTGAGTTTGTTGGGTTGAAGATATTTTTGCTGTGACTTGGCTATTTCAACAATAGCTTTTATTAATTTCACGATATTAGAAAACAATGCCGCAGCTACGAACAATAATTAATGAGAAAAAGGATGAAACAATATGAGTGTAATATAAGTAATACCGATAGTGGTTCTCTGACGAATAGTTGATTGTGCTCCGTTGAGTTGCTCGATATTGGCCAAGAACGCTTGCCACTGATATAAGAGAGTCTGCCGTAATAAAGAGATAGAATAGCAATGAAATTAAAGTGGGGGTTTTACTGAGGATGCTGCTGCCGTTGCTGGTGGTTTTTTCTTACTGATGATAGGATATCCTTGAGACTGCTGCCACCGCTGCTGGTGAAATTTTCTTGCACTGATACTGCTGTCCAGAAGGTGTCACTTTTCTATGGTTATCCAATAGGGGCGGAAGTTTTACATTAATTATACAATAGGGATTGATAGGGATGAGATTAAAGAATAGGAGATAACTAATGCTTGAAACATTTAAACAAAGAAAAGGGATTTGGTTCCTACATTATTACAATTGACTTTATAACGGCCATTGGTGACTCTTTAGACAAAAGTTATGACATTAATCCTCACAAATTTAAAAACGTTAGCATATTTTACAATCACTTACAGCATATTTCAAAACTCTTAAGCAAAGCACAAAGCATTAGTAGACGATTAGATGAGGAGAACAAAGTGCTTTGTGCGCAATGAAATTATAAATTTTTTGTTACAAACAATATTTGAATTCTTTCAGCATTTTTTCGGTTTACCGGCACAAATTGCTTTTCCAAACTCTTTCGAAAAAGAATGTTTCTTGGTTACAAAAGTTAGGGAAAGTTCAAACTTGGAAATCGCTCATAAATTTATGACCAATCCTAACAAAGGAAATTCAACGTCTAGCAATCAATCCATCACAACAATTGAATTTCCAGGTATTCACAGATGCTACTACCAACGCATATGCTGCTTTCAGTATAGGCACAGCAGGACACAAAAATAATCTTCTTCAAGTCGCAATAAATTGAGAGCGGTTAAATTCGCAATTAAATAGTTAGTTTTTGAAAATGCGATAGTAACTTTATGGTCATACTCGCGATACGCGTGAATTGGATACAAAATTAGTCACGTCTTTTACCAAGATTTGTACAAAATCGAGTTGAAGAGATACGAACATTCCAATTTTCATTTCGATATATTCCAAGTGAGTGAAATCCTACGGATATAGTTACAAAAGAATTTCACCAGATCAATTAGAGAATTTTCAACCTTGGTGGAAGGACCCGAGTGGCTAGAGGATGGAAGAATCGAAATGGCCTCAGTTGGAACACAATATTCATGCCGAATGCAAAGAAAGTTTGTCCGAAGAAAAATTATTGAAGAAAAAAGATAATGATTTCGCGAAAAATAGATTGAATTTATAGATGCAAGCCGATTCAGCAAATTGTCAAGGATGAGCTACCATTGGGGCATTAAAAATTCTCAAATTAATCTCCAAGAATTAATTTCCTTGGTTAAGTCATATAAAAGGAAATCTTACTACTTCATATGAACATGAATTTGCTTTGAAATTACTAATCGGACAAACTAAATCAGAGGGATTGACAGTAGAAGAAACGATGATTTACACAATGCAAATGACTTTTCACAATTTATACATCTATTACAGCTTCCAGATAAACGAAAAGGTGTATAATACTTAATTCATCTCCCCAGACATAAAAAATAACAGAACTTATTATAAAACACTATCACGAAGAAATGTTTCACGCAGGGATCGCGTATGCAAATTCTGAATTAAGGAGATTATATTGGATACCAAAAGGAAAAACAGAAGTCGAGCTAGTATTAAATAAATATATGGGATGCAAAAGATGGAAGGTCAAGCCGTTCAAGCTACCACCAATCCTACATTATCCTGAAGGACGAATAAAAACCTTCTAGAAAATTTGCACGAATTGGTTCAGTTCAGATTATCTAAGTCGAGGCACAATCAAAAAGCAAGTCGGATCGGAAAAAAGGTGGATAGCTCTGTTTTCTCGCTTTACTATTCAAGCATAAATCTTGAACTGGTGGATAATTTAACAGCAGAAAGTTTCCTTACCGTGCTCAGAAGGTTTGTTGCACGACGAGGCTACGCTGAATTGATTCTTTCCGACAATGCCAATCAATTTCAAAATGAAACTGTGGAACACGAAGAACCCATTGCTCAACGAACTCGAAGTTCAACAAAGAATTCGCCAGTTCCATATGAAGAACCAATTATCCAGCAGAAAAAGAATACGATAAGTAAACCTCTCTCTTTCCCTCGAGAATGTCGGGAAAAACGAAATTGATTCCCAAATAAAACTAATTATAATGGGAAATCAGATAATCAAATGATTAAAAATTTTTAAGATTTTCTAACGATTCATCACTTGTAAAATTATTTCTCATTGTGTGCTATTTTCCACGCTAACTTACAACATTTATCTGAACGTTTCCGTTCACAACTAATAAAATCAAAAAAAAAAAAAAAAAATTGAATCTTTTGCTTGCATTTTCCGTTCTCATTTTTGTATCCAATTAAACTATCATGACTTTTTTTACTTTGCAGACACTGTTTTTTTTTTCACAATTATTTTTTATCAGTCTTATTGTATCCCAACACACCCAATTTTTGACACTTCAAATACCCTACTTGATTCTAAAAAAAAAAAAACACTTTTTCTTATTCACTCGTTCGAGTTAGATTCACTCTAACTGAATGATCTTAACCTACGTTATTCCTGTCCCAGTTCCTAATAACAACACCGAATTTCCTTCACTACACTTCTGATCTTCTACTGTGCTGCTAATTATATATATTGTTCGATTACTGTAACTGTGAATAAAGGAATTAATACAAATCTATCCCATCCACAGCTCAGTTCAAATTTCAAGCTTTCCACAGCAAATGTCTCATTATCTTATTATTTTGATTTGCACAGTATCTTCTTTCTCTAAATTAACAAAACATCAGGTAAAAATTAATTAAACTAGCATAATACGAGGAATTTCAGTAAATATTTCACTTTTTGTTATTTTGCTGTATACATCATGTGATCACAGCACAATACAATGTTAAATTTAAAGAATTTATCAGTTTATAGTTGCAAACAGAGCTGAAGAATAAGTTACTATAACTATTTTCATTCTTGGAGTAGAAAATTCGGCTTATTTACTTGCTATTAAATGTTTTCTGTATATTTGTAACACATTTAATCACTAATGGGTCATACTCTATTTGAAACGCACCACACATCTTCTTACGGATGATTCGATTAACTCACAAGATGCTAATATTGAAATGATTCGTAAAACTGAACAGATTGAAAACAATTGTAAAGGCTGTAAAAAGTCTCAAAGTGGGTTATATATTACCTGGAAGTGAAGTGGTTCCAGATAATTTACAGCGATCACAAATCTCGAAAAGAGACTGAATGTATAATTAGCACAATGATCAAGAGGATTGATAGAATTGCCGAAATGAAATCTGATGCAAAATAAATGCAAAGACCAAAACGATTGATGTTATTTAGGTAATTGCATGAATTTAGTATTTATCATCTATGTAATCATAATGTAAATCAACGAGAAAAAGATCAGCATCAAACACGATTTCGTGTTCAGCAATCATGCGATTAAAATCACCTTGTATTCTGTTACAACTCAGCTGATGATTACAGTTTGAGCCCTTATCGGCACTACGACTGAGGATTGTCCTTATTGCAAGGCTCTGAAATACACTGGAGAAACGAAAAGGATACGTTGCGCCGCTGGAAAAATTAAACTTTTTCCATATGGAGAATTCGGAGCCGTAAAAAACTTTGCTTCGTAGTCGTAAAGAAACTTGGATATACTACCGAATCAAAGCGTTTCCTATATAAAATCAAGAAGTACAATCGTGCTTTCAATTGATGTCTTTCGGCTCAGATGTCATAACAAACACAATTCATGACGATTTTTAAAATGAAAGGATAAACTTATCATAAAGCGACTCCCTGCTTCCGTTGCCAAATGTTCAGCATTAATTCTACAAATGCATTTCATCGATGAAAGCGATGATGAATTGAATGCATGTTGAGGAATTTATACCGACATAGAAGGATCCGTCATTCCCCAATTTCAAAAGCTTCACGGAGAAAACAATTTAGTGTGTTTATTCAATCAGGAATTTGTATGATGCCATCTAATACATAAAAGATTGTAATTTATGCTGACAAAATACCTGCTGGATAATATGCGCGAAGATTCAACCCTACAACAATAGAAGAAGCGGCAGTTATAGTCAGAGATCAATTCGAACCTTGAGATGTCGTTCTTCACAGGAGAAACGACCAATTAATAAAAATTGCAGATGCTACAATGCTCTGCAATATCCAAACAATTTTCGGGATGGTACCATGAATATCACTTTAACGCTAAGATGATAAATCCAATCATTGGCGAAGAAACGAATACAGCACAATGAAATATTATTCATACCGATTAATAATTCGAGAGAATGAAGAAAATCACATTTTGAAATGTCACCAGCTGTTTCAATAATAACTGAAACGGAATATTTTTAAAATTTATTAACTTAATGAATTTTTTTTTCGCAAGGAGTCAAAATATTCCTAGGGAATAAAAACAAAAATGAAAGCTTAAGAGGCAGCTTGAGTCTTGAAATTGGTCATGCAGCATGAAATGAATATGATTATTATCATACTACTGTGTGGATTCAAGAAGCGCGATAGCGTGTCGAAAAGGAGGCCGTCCCAACGGCGAACCTGCAACATTTCATAGAATGCTTGGCTTTCTCACTGTATAAACAGGATAATCTGAAACAAGTTTTCCTACTTATAAATGAACTTTATCCATGAGTAAGTCATTTGCAATCGAGTTATTTTTTTAACACAAATAATACCTAGCTTCAGTAACAACAGCGATGTTATTCATTAGCGGCGAAATTCGATTTACATGCATACAAGCACATTTAATGGGTATTAATTCTTAAATTCTTGGTATCAAAAATATTTTATTCGTATTAGAGATCCGGATCAGCCATGAGCGAAAAGGAATGTAAAATAGATGAAGATTTGCTAGAAGATGGTGGAGTCCAACAAATTGTTATGCGACGAGACATTCCACTGAAAATAATGCACGAGATGAAAATGGCTTCGGTGAAGGTACAAGACCGATATATGAAGTATTATGTAGACAAGAAATGAACATCGTAAGCCTTACTACTCCATCTAAAAAAAACCAATATTGAATTATAATAGTAGAAATCGCTGGTTTGATTCTTTCACATAGCACTGACCGTCGGAAATTCCGAAAGATTCCTGATATCAATTTCCTGATTATATCACTTTTGTAAAATTTAATTGTTTTTTTTTTTGATATTTACTCAATAATTTGCTTAATGTTGTGCTTCCTGAATGTAACTCTGTAAACAGCCTACTTATTCCCAATGGTATAAGACGGTGGTACATCTAACTGGAGTATCTTTATATATCCCCCTTTATAACCTCCCTTTTCATCATTTTGTTACACTGATATTTTTGATTTATAATGTACATGTCGTGTCGCGTTTCCAATTTTTTTATAATAGTAAAGTTTTAATTACCCAAGTTTGACATTCAAAAGCAATTCCAATTGGTTGTCGCTATTATAACTGCACTTATTGAACAAGAATAGAAGTTCAAATAATTCCGACCGGTCAGGCAGCACAGTTACTCACGACCACAAACGTAAGTCATTAACTGTAATAGTTCAAATTAAGAGTTATCTTTCTTTCAAAAAAGTTTTTCGACAATGAATAAGTTTTCCAAGAAGACATTTTTACTTCTCTAAGGAATTTGCATTGAATTTCTTATATTACAGAAACTGCAAACTCGGAATTTCGAGATTCATTAATTTTGAATTCGGCAGATTTCTTGTAAGACGCAAAGGCAGAATCGCGGTGGAATTGCTACTGTAAAATAGATCGTCCGGATTTGCGTTGGCACCATTCAAAGCAAAAATTGTTCGTCGAAATCTGCTGGCTGTGCCTTCTAACAATACGTCGGAGAGGAGATTGAAACTATTCAAATGCTTGTACTGTAAGGCATGTTTAGTGCTTCTTGTTTTATATTATGACACTACGCACTCATTCCGAAGAAGCAAGAAAGGAGGAGGAGATATAATGCTAACTGTGTTTTCTTTAGACCTGGTATAATCGGTATTCCAGTAATTTCACTTCGGGCTGGCCATAATTCCTAACCCTTTAGCTTGGATCTCCGAGTCGATCTTTCGCTTTTCCATGAAAGAAATGCCCTGATATTTCATTTATTTCATTTTCGCGAAAAATAAAATTTTAATTTGAATTGTAAAGCGATGAAATTGCCAAAGACAAAGAAAAAAAATTCCTTACCACTTTTTTTATTTATGGTTTATTAATGACCTACGGTTAAAACTGATCACTATTTCAAATATTAATGTTTAATCTTTCTAATGAGTGAGTAAAGAAAATTAATCTTTTCTTTTTCTGATACAAATTTTCTTCGGAAAATGAGTTCATTCTTAGTGTTTCATTAAAATGGACGAACATGAAATAATTAAACGCGTCGACTAGAAGTTTTAAATTGATAACAAATCTGGAATTAGCAATTGCGGAACATCTTGAGGTATTTTTTTTAAATCCCTATATTTCGAAAATGAGATCAGAGAAGTTCGAAATCATGAGAATTATCGTTTTGCTATTCCTTTGTTTGAGATGGGAATCTCAAAAATCGGTTGGTAGCACTATAGAATTTTTTAACCTCATGACGGCTAGTGAAACCATATATTTCATAAATTTCAATCAGTTTGAACATTAAGACGTTTCAAGTTTATAATTATAGTATTGGTGGACATTTTGTACCTCATTTCGACTGTTAATGGATAAATGTTATCTCTACTACTGTTCTGGTTTTAATCATATTATGCTGTCATGTGTCGATAAGATTTTTTTTTTAGTTCGAAATACACCTCGAACGAAAAATTTTAAAAATTAAATCAGTGGAAACAATACTCCGTGGAAATAAATGTTTTTGGCATGCAGGACCAAAGCAGCATTAGAGAATGTGGATATTGCTAAAATTCTGTCATTTGAAAACTTTTCTGATCAGTACATATTTTAGCAGTAAAGGATAACATTTTCAGAAGCAAAATCAGTACTTCGTGTCGCTGAAATCGCGAGATAAAAAAAAAGGAAAAGAAAAAAAAAGAGAAAAATCAGTGATCCCTTTGTTTAAAATTTTACATTGCATATCTCATGTAGTTGATTGTAAAATTAATTTGTCTATCCAGTTAATGAGCTTTAAAAAAGCTCTCTTTCATCATCAGCCAGCTACTGGCACAGTCTCATGCGCACCAAAGGCGCATGCTTCCGAGACAACAAAGGATCTTGCTTGTCTCTGCAAAATGATACCAGGATCCTGCATCCACGAAGAAGATGAGGGTCCTGAGTACAAAAATCATTTCTACCAACTAGCTGCCATCAGCTATGTCGAATGGACCAGCTGGTGATAAACCAATTCTTCTTCTTTACCAAACCTATCTCCTTTTTTTTTACATTAAAATCTCTCAATGACATTATCGGAATTGTATTGTTAATAAAATTGTTGTAATAATTGCTGCGTATGTTGATTTATAAATTATTCATAATAAAGGTTTAATTAGCCAAGTTTGAGGTTCGTTACCGAGTGAAAGAAAATAGAATTGAAGAAACTGTGAGAACGAAAGAACAGAATTCAACTTATTATTTTGTCACTATCAGAGAGAAAAAGCGACACTTCGAAAAACTGGGAACAGGGAATCGAAAAGCTCTGTCCTAATCTACTGTTCTTCATTTTCATTTCATCTGTTGAATTATTTGAATTAGAAAGATTGAATTTGTCCAGAAATTATTCATACTTCTGGATAATTAACTTTTTTAATTGAAAATGTTTATGTAAATAATAGTTTCCATTTGATTACAGATGACTAAATCACAAATCAAAGATCGTGCACTATTCATGATAAATTTGGAAATACCAGTATCGTGCATCAAGGTAGGTTATCAGGTATTAGATGTTACATACCACTCAGCTAGATGTTGTAATCGCATAAAATATCTTTTGAAGATTTCTGTAGAGAAATAAAACACTCAATTTCGAATTCACTTAATGAAGTTAAATTGAAATTAAGGAATCTTTTTCTCTGAGATATCTGTAAAAAATAGAATAATTAATTCCGAATTCAACTTTATTGCTTTCATAGTTTATTTGTTTTATATGGCAGCTTAATAAGAGAATAAAATTTTTACGCCAAGTGGATAAAATTAGTCGAAATATATATATGTTTGATAAATTTTAAATTTTGAGCAAAGTTCTAGGAATTTGCTCTAATATAAAAAAAGTGATATCAGACATGCCTGAATTATTATAATTTTCCTCAAGTATGCTTGATACAATATTCGGATTTCTGCAGAATGCAGCACTGTTTTGATATAACTTGATTGGTAGCGGTAAATTAGATAAGCGCTCTCGACATTTCCGGTATTAACCGGAATTAAATGGACAGTGACCAAATGATTCCATGAACGAGGGGAAAAGAATGGCGTCGATTACATGATTTGAATCACTTCTATCAGGAACGATGTATAAGTGATTTATGGGCTCCCGAGCCGAGACATCACTCAAGCACTAAATGAAAGCCACAAGAAAATGCGTAGAAATTACTGAAAAAGTGCAGATAGATAATCTGGAAAGAAGTTAGCTTTTTGTTTCTGTAAGAATTCATATAAAGATAGTTAAAAAAATGGTTGAAGCATTTATGTGACACATGTGACAAAATTCTTCCATCATTGCATTAATAGCAATAAACAAGTCAGTGGTATGTTGTAGAACCATTCATTCTCTTCGTATATGTCTCATTCCCACTTTTCATCGACATCCCAGCAATTAACAAGCTTATAATTTTTCGTGTTCAATAATAAACTTCCCCACCTTTACTTTTCATTATTATTACTTCTTTGAATTAAATAAAAGGTATTGTCAAAATATATAATAGGTCTATTATAACATTCACTGCTATACAAATATCCCAGTCATTTTGCTTTTTCTTGACATCTTATTTTCTGTCGAAATTTGAAAGAAAGAAAGCTTTTAATTTGAAATGAAAGTTAATGATTTAAGCTTGTAGTCGTGAGTAATTCTGCTACGTGACCAATCGAATTTCTTTGAACTCCTATTCTTGCCCAATAAATAAAAATAGAGAAGCAGAAACCGAATTGAATTACGGTTTAATACTAATTGCGGGTTAGATAATTACCCGGTCCTTTTGGGTATAGAAGAAACCAGCTGAAACTTCAGCAAGGTTCTTCTAGCCTACCAAAAACTTTTTCGTGAAATCACCTTCCTTTTTTGGAACAAGTTGATTGAACTCATGAAATTACTCCAAAATCAAAAATCTGGCGCAATGCCAAAAAACAGTACCAACAGTAGACACTATCAAACCATTCTAAATAAACCGCTTCATTCCCATTGAAATAAGTGGGTTGCTTGTATAATTACATTAAGGAAGAACAATAATTGATTAAACATTAAAAACAAGGATTCAAAATTACAAAAATGATTGAACGACATAATTGATATCCTGATGTTTCTCAGAATTTCCGACATTTTCTCTTATTTTTCAAATGGATTCAAACATACGATAGTTTTCCCATTTTTAATAACTTTTAATTGAGCATTCATGTATATCTATTTCAGTATTCCGAGCACCCGGAAATCTTTCTTTTCAGTTTAATTCGGATCTCCGAGGTATATCTATCTTATTAAGCTAATGTAAAACTTTATCCTTCGAAAAAAAAACGCACCTTAAATTTTACGCATTTCTCAGCCTTCCTAAGTTTAATGAATCTCAAGTTTTAGTTTGTTTTGGGATACATCTGGACTTGAGAACAATGCTAATAAGTTAATTTTATTATAACAAGTCGTCAGAAATCGATTAACTATGAACGACGTAAGTTTCTCGTAGTTTTCATTCGATAAATTTGTTTTAAATATTCTGCTGTGTAAAGAGATGAATATATTTTGAGTAACCTAAACGTTTTAAAATTTAGATTGTGCGTAGATATGTTCTGCAGTTGTGCGTAGCGAGTATAAGGTACTATCATGCGATCAGTCTCCAATCCTCCGCCATTCGATTCATTCTTTCGGGAAAATTAGTTCAAATAAGTTTTGAATTGTATTAGAAAACAAAAAGATAATATTGAGAAAAAATGAAATGTCAATAGAATGCGCACATTCTTTCATTTTTACTTATTACGGTTTGCTGTGTCAGGTCCATGTGTCCAATAATCCTTCTCATCTATTCCGATCTATTCTTGGCCAAACTTGTCGGAATCAGAATATGTTTATAATGTATTTTATTCAGTTTTGTCGGAACCGAAATATTCTTTTGATATTACTATATCGAAATAATCAAGTTATTTTTACTTGCATCAATAGAATCAAATGTTTGCACAGCTATATTATGATCTTGCCTCACTAACAATGAATTTACTACAATCCTCAACTAAATTTGTGTGGCGATTTTTTTCTTTTGCAGTTCTTTCAGAAAAAATCAGCCAGTTACTATAGATACAGAGCAAAATAAAGCAGCCAATTACAATTTAAAGGAAAACCGATTTATTATTAGTGCTAAAAGCTGACATTTCTAATATTTTCAGCTATCGATTTTTTATTTAGCACTATAACTGCACATGTTTCTCACATGCGCTGAATAAGACACTGTGCAAAATGGCAAAGTATAATCTTTGTGAAACTATTTCTGAACGTCATTTTACAACAAATGTTCAAACTACCAATTTGTGGAGCTTCAGCTTCAAATTTTTCATTTCATACTAAAGTATCTGAACATTTGATCCTATTAGTGCAAGCAGAAATATTTTAATTATTTCGAAATCGTAATATTAAAGTTATATTTTGATTCCGACAAGATTGGCCAAGCATAGATTGGCATGGACGATAAAGACGGATTATTGGACAGGTGGACTTGGAACAGAGTAGACGTAATGAGCCAAAATGAAGGAATATGCGCATTATGTTATTAAATTTCATCTCAATATTATTTTTCGCTTTCTAAGTAAATTTTAAAACTTATCTGAAAAGATCTCCTGAAAGAATAAATCAAATGGCAGAGGAATTAGAAAATGATCACATAACTAGGACCATATACTGGCACGCACTACTACAGAATTTCGCCGCACAAAATCTAAATTTTAAAACTCCCACATTTTTTTTATTCAAAATAAATATATTCATTTCCCTTCAAACAATTTAACTTCAATTTAAGAATATTTGAAGCAAGTTTAGTGAAAGGAAAAGGCGAAAAATTTGCGTTGTGCAAAGTTAATTAATTCTTGATGACTTGATCCTAAAAATCAACTTATTATATTATTCTTTAGTCCAGATGTATCTCAAATAAAATAACTTCAAAGATCCAAGTTACTCTGAAACAAAAGACTTCTGAGTGTTCGGTATACTGAGTTAGATGTACATGCATGTCCAATTAAAAGTAATTTACAAATGGACAAAAATACCTCACAATTGAATCCACTTGGAAAGTGTGAGGAAATATGATGTTGAAAAAAATTCAAATAATTAAAGTATTTATATTGTAGTGAATCTTGCAACTGAAACCCATTATGTAGTTTGACAATACATTGAATTTAATCCAAAAAACTAAGTGATAATAGGAGTACTATTTATGGGAAATGATTGGGAAAACAAGGAGTTTGGCGAGAAATTATAAGTTTATTAATTATTGAAATATCGATAAAGGTGGGAAGACATACGACAAGAACAAAACAAATTTTAAATAAGATTGTATTGGCTCTCCTTAAATGAATCTTGTAGGAAATGAATATTCTTCTCTTCTTGAAATTCCACAGTTATGACTTCCTTCTGGATTTAGACCTTCATTTTTCAGTGTTTTGCGTTCATTTTCTTGGTTTTCTTGACTTGTGATCTAATATTTAGATCTTTCAGCTCGAGAGCCTCTAAATCACCCACGTATCGTTCCTGATCGAACTGATTCAAACCACACGGTCGACACCATTCTTGACCTCTTTCATGGAACCATTTATTCGCTGTCCATTTGGTTCCGGTTAATACCGGACATGCAGCATGTCGAGAACGCATATCTACTTCACCGCTACGCATCAAATTATACCAGAACAATGCTGCATTCTGCAGAAATCCAAATAATATATTAATGAAACATATTGCAAAGTGAATTATAATAATTTAGTCATGCTTAATATAATTTTTTATAGATTACAGCAAATTTCATGGCACTTTGTGCAAAATTTAAAAATTTTTCAAACAAATATTTCGATTAATTCTGCTCATTTGCCGCATAAATTTTCGTCTATTATTCAACCTATCACATAAAATAAACAGACTATAGAAGTGATAAATTTGATTCTGAAATTAACTATTCTATTTCTCTAGAGAAACACATTGTGATGACAATATTTATCTGACCGGTGTGTAGCATCTAATATTTAATAGCTCACCTTAATGCACGGTATTGATACTTTCAAATTGGTCATGAACACTGTCTGACCTCCGATTTCTGGTTCAGTTATCTGTAATCGAATGGAAAAAATTGTCTGCACAAACATTTTTAATTAAAAGAATTGAACTTTTCAAAAATTATCAAAAAACAAATGCAATAAAAATGAACAATACGTAGATCAAGATTGAAGCTATTCGATCTCCGGTTCCCAATTTGTCGAAGTGCACAGTTCTTTTCTGAAAATATGATCCATTCTTATTGAAGAATTAATTGAACAAAAAAATCTCAAATGACAAATTGTTAGCGACGTGCTCATTCTCGAATTACTTTTCGGTCATGCGTGTAAAATAGTTAAAAAATGTTTTCGCAAAGATATATTCTTTCTATTGGCCTGATTTGTAAAATTAAAAAAGAAATATCGATGCCTAAAAACACATTGACGACGAAAAGTAGAACAGTAGAGATAACCCTTATCAAAGCACAGTCGAAATGAGGTTCATGCTGACCACCAATTCCATAATTACGGATCTGAAACTTATTAAGCGTTCAAATTGAGTGAAATTTATGCAATGTAATGAGGACAATTTTTTATACAAGAAGAACATGCTCAAAACCTCATAGTCTTATTGGCCATAATCTTCACGAAATGAATAAATTTGTACGGTTCGATTAGCCATTTCACAAGAATGTTCATTTGAAATAAGAGAATAAGTTTCATGATTCTGAACTTCTTTTATCTCTATTTCGAAATTTAGGAATTCAGAAAAATGACCGCGAAATCCTCTGCAGTTTCTGTTTTGAGATTTGTTGCCAATTCAAGACGTCTATCAATGCGTTTAATTATTTCATGTTCCGTCGATTTCAAATAAGCACTGAAAACAAATTCATTATCATATAAAAATTTAATAATCAGTCAAAAGATTAAGTTAGTTTTCTCTCTTCCTTATCAAATAAATAAAATATATCTATTCGGAGCAGTAACCACTTTCATCTGTCCATCACTAATCAATAAAAAATAGAAGAAAAACTAAAAAATTCTTTTTTTATTTTTTAAATCATATTTTCTCATAATTTAATAAAAATTTTATTTCTCACGAAATCAGAATAAATCATAGATCTGAATATTTTACCTTTGGGAAATAATAAAGAAGACTGGCTTACATTTTCCAGTCAAATAATTGATAAACAAAGACCGTTTCAACTGAAATTACTGTGATATCGATTCTGCCAGGTCTAAAGTAAATACTGTTATGCACTCCCCTTCTTCCTCCCCTTCTTGCCTTCTGAAAATGAGTATATAGCATTGTAATATAAAGCAAAAAGCGCCAAACAAGCCTTGGGGATTGAAAGAATTTGGATTATTCGTGCCTCCTTGTCCGAAGTCATACCATAGAACAATACAGCCAACGGATTTTGGCGAACAATCTCTACTTTGAATGGTGCTAGACGCAAATACGGATGATCCATTTTGTAGTAGCAGTACAACCGCCATTGTTCCTTTGTGTCCTACAAAAATTCGCAAAATTCAAAATTAATAAATCTTGAAATTCCGAATTTGCAGTTTCTCTAATAAAAGAAATTTAATCCGATTATTGTCAGAATCGATTGGTCATAGCTCTTTAAAAGCCAGCGATTTTTGAATACTACAATTCAAGCTTGGCTATAAACGCATAGTGGTGAAGCACTTACGACGGGCACTTCTTGTCGACATAATGCTTCGTACGTCAGTTTTGCACCTTCATCCATCTGATTTTCATTTCGTATATTAATTATTGGTGGAATGTCTCGTCGCATATTAATACGTAGGACTCCGTTTTTTTCCAACAAATTTTCATATCCTCTTACATTCTCTTTAGCATGCGGATGATCCGGATCTGTAGTAAGAGCATCGTTCTGTGCAAGAATTTAAGAATAATTGAGGTACAATTAGGCGGTTCAGCTTTCACTGCTCATGAAACTGATTTCGTCATTGATGCATAACATTGCTGTATCAATACGGCTAGTAATTTTTTCTGTTTGAAAAGAATTCGGTAGCAAATGACTTACTCATGTGATGCAACTCATCCGTAAGCAGCAAAGCTCGTTTCAGATTACCCTGTTTGTACAGTGCGAAGGCTAGATATTCGAAGATATCTTCTAGTATCACTGTTGGGATGGCTTCCTTCTCAACACGCTCTCGTGCTTCTTGCATCCACATAATGGTGTGGTAATAGTCATGTTTATTGTATGCTGCACGACCAATTACAAAACAATCTTCAGCTGTAACAATCGAAATTCTGAAATCGATATATTTCCTCTTCTCAACGCTACCTCCTTTTTTCAAGATCGCAAAAGAAGGTGAAGAAGGTAGAGCATCTTTCTTGTCCAGGAAAATGCTTTTTCTTTTTTATTTCCCTTCTTGTTTAGCGTTTCTTCAAATTATCTTTTTGAGGATCAAAGCTAACCAGTTAGAGCAACTGTTCGCATTTGATAATTCAGGATCTTCCCATCAGCAATATCCTTGGTATCCATTTGATACGTGTCTTGCAAACGTAATAAGCCAATTGCTGCGCCTGATAGGTCTTCCTATGTAATATGCCATGATAATATTTGACGATATAATCAAATTATCACTTACTAAGCATTTACACGGTAGTAGCTGAGACAAAGTTTGAAAACGAATTTGCAGATCATTCCCGCAAAAAGCTACATTCCAATTATTGCTTGCAAAAGCTTAGCAGAGCTTGAACAAAATGAATTAGCGTAGCATTTGTCCAAATCTTTTACTTTATATGGCTGAGTGGCATGCAGTGAATGCATTTTTGACCTTCGTTTCAATGTGTCCACGGAAAGTGTGTTTTGTTGACTTTGGATAAATGATAAGATTCAAAATATCTTTTCGCCGGTTAGCCATTTATATCAAAATTTCAGTTTTTCTGGAAAAGAAAAAGGAGATAAAAGGAACCACTGTAGGATAACTGATACGCTTAATAGTCCGTTTATGAGTCACGCTACGGATAATATCATCGGCAGAATTGAATTGCATAATCATTAACACTTTTTTCCAATCTGCTTTCATTCCCTTAATCAACAGGAAGGCATTGATTTGATGTCTTATTGCCTCTTCACCATCTCTGACAGCTTTATCATTATGTTCTTGTACTTTTTGAGCGAACCTAAATTATATCAGTGGTTTGTCGAGAAATTCTATTGAGGACTGACAATGCTACTATCACAGAAGCCTTTAATCGTTCCCAGAAATTATTTGATATCAAAAATTCATCAGTGAAATTTCTTAACAATCAGTTGTAACAGCAATAATTTGGAGTAACAATTATTAGTTTTATTCTCGAACGTCCCACCAATAATTCAGCTTATTAACGATTGGCGTGTGTGCTGCAGCATTTTTTCAGTGAGATAGGAAAGTTTAATCATTACCAGGATTTTAAAATGAGATTTCATCTATGTGGAAAATGAAATAAAGAGTGAAAGGACTAAATTCAGCTTTAAAGAGAAAAAAAATCGCTCACTTCTTCAGATAATCAAGTCTTTCTAACTCTTTTTCCACGTAATCATTAATCATTATCGGAATATCCCTCTCAGCTCCAATTACTGCTTTCATAGAGGCAAGAGATGAATAAAATTCGGCAGAAACTGCAGCGATCAATAAGAATATATTAAGTACTATCCACGATATCATTTACCTATAATGCATTCACATCATTCATTTCTATATTTCTAGAAGTACGATGTAAAGACACTCAAACGGAATTTCAAACCAAACTAATACTAAACACGTCAATCTTTTCTTTATAGAACGGTAATTTTATTGCTGGAAGACAAGCGACCGGTTTCCTCTTCCGGGCAGTGTTTACAAAACCTCAAGATTCACGTTGACGAGATGATATGTTCTCAGAGTTAAGTGATCCGGGGCCATTGCTTCTGGATGTACAAAGCTGTAATTTCTCAAGAAGATGTTAAAGGTATCTTGAGAGACATCTACCAAGGCAATTTAACCTTATGCATAACATTTTCATGTAACTTCCATATTCATCTATGACAACTTTAGCGAAAAATTTCAAATCTTTCCCTTGTAAATCGCGAGGATAGAAGCAAAAAACCATCGATTCCTTTATTTTAAATTTGACGTCGCATATCTGCTGTAATTGACTGAAATCATTTTTTGTTTATCAAGTCAATATATTTTAAAAAAGCTTTCTTTCTTCATGCTAACCGCAAGCGCAATCTCATGCGCTAACAAAAGCGCATGCTTCTGAAACAACAAAAATCTTTCTTGTAGCCCGCAAACGATACCAGGATCCTCCATCCATGGAGAAAAAGAGTCCTGAGTACAAAAATCATTTTCAACGAAAAAGCTGCCATGAGCTCGGTTGAATGGTTCAGCTCGTGGCATATCAATTTTTCTTTCTTGCAAAACCCTATTTCCCCTATGGGTATTATAATTTCTTCATGAAAGTTGCCCTTTTGATATTGTCGAAATTGTATTGTTGATATAATTGTTGTAATAGTTGCCGCGTCCGTTGAATAACAAATTAATCATAATAAAGGTTTAATTACTGAAGTTTGAAGTTCGTCTCCATGTGAGTGAAAGAATAAAATCTGGAAAACTGTGAGAACTGAAGGACAGAATCCAACCTTACAATTTTATCACTATCAGAAAGAAAAAACGACACTCCTTGTCGGAAAACCCCCAAATGACTTTTCAAAAATAACCTTTTCATCTCAAATACTTGTACTAAAAAAAAATACCATTTAAATCGTTATCCAATTCACATCCCTTATGTTACTCATGTAGCAAATTCACATCCTGTATGTTAATCATCTACATTTTACATTCACATTCCTCATGATAATCGTGGAACATATAAGTTTTTCCTTTCACGATACACTAATTATTACAAAAATCATTTCCTTTCTTATACTACTCTCCTACACAGCATCAGAAAGCTGTGTATTTCTAATAACTCATTTTTTGTATTACATAATCTACACCCTTTATCTAATAGAGAAGGGTCATTCTTAAAAATTTGGTTTTGGCGATTGGCAGTATAAACCTCGACTCCGGCAAACTTCGACGGTTATAACAAAACTTCGCTGTGAACTGTTATATTTTGACCTTAACTCTTCTATTTGGTAGTCCTCGGCTGTTTTAATTTTTACTTCACAAACTTGTACTTCTCAATTTCTATCCTATATATTATTCTGTCATCAATTATTTGCGGTATTTTCAAGAAATGTAAAAACTATTGGTCCACGCATCCAGCAATTCAACTCAAATCGTGAGTTTTTACTTTTCACCAAACACTAACTCCTCTCTTCAAAAAGGAAAAATTCACAGAGGAAAAAAAATTTGGTGCACGAAGTGAGGTCAATGGCTACAAAAATTATAACAAGTATTGAAGCAGCCAAGGAAAGGTGGAAAATTTTGTCAAGGAAGTAAAAGCAATACAATTCACGCATCCTGAGCAAGCCTTCATAACGGAACAGCGACAAGAATTCTACGAAGGAGGCGAATAATTGAAGAAAGACCTAAGATTTCAACTGTGCATCCAAACGTTGGATTCTGCAAATGAGGAGTGGCTCAATTATATACAAAAATCTACGACCGCAACAAAAATAAAAGATGAAGAAGAGAAGTATGGATAAATCACAAAAGGCGACAATGGATTATTCAGAATACTCCATGAAGGCAAAGAAGCACTTATAACATTAACCATGTATAAAAACGAAGCTGACCATGAACTAACGTGACTCTCATAAGAACTATTTTAGCCTAAGGAACTGTCAAGACCCATGTCTCATTCAGCAGTCAATCTTCCCAGTTATCGTTACCCACTCTTAGTGGAGATCCCAGACAATGGTGACAGTTTTGGAGTAGTTTCAATGCTGCATTCATTCACAAGCGATTCCCGAAATTCAAAAACTGACTTATCTGTATTCGTGTTCAAAGGGAAATGCCTTACAAGTAGTAAGGGGTTGTGACATAGTCCCAGAGAATTACGAAGTTATAAAACAATTTCTAAAAGATAAATATGGTGAATCCTCAACTATAACGAAAATCTTGTATAATGAATTTCAATCAATCAAGAAAAATGAAAGGGAATGAGTTGGAACCGTCGAAGCTATGGAACGAGTACTACGTCAACTAGAGGCCTTAGGAGAAAGCCTGCAACACTCTAGTATCGAAACTTTAATGGAAAGCAAATAACCACGTTGGATACTGGAAAAAGTATATCATCAAAAGAAAATAGATGCACCTTGGTCAGTTTCGAAGCTCAGAAACTTCCTATCAGATTTGATCAACGTGAATGAACAAGTAAGGAGCAGCCAGCGTTCGTTCACTCATGCTGATGATAAATCAACAATGCATAGGACAGGACAAAGCTTCCGAAGCAACTTCGGAGGAACTTCAGCACTAGTCACAGTTCGAAGCAATGAGGAATTTCGTAACTCTACCATAAAAAACCAGAAAAAAAAGAGGAGGCCATGTATTTTTTGCGCCCGTGATCATTGGAATAGCGAATGCGACATTTATCCTACAACTCGAATGCGACATTTATCCTACAACTAAAGCTCGAGTAAATCGTCTCAAAACATTGAACAAATGTGTGTTTTGTTTTAAAGAAAAACATAATGGAGAAGACTGCAAAAGGAAAGCGTGATGCTTCTATTGTAGAGCTTCTCATAATAGTGCATTATGTAACAAAAGGAATCAAATGCCTTCAAAAAATATGTTACACTTGGAGAAAACTCAAGATATCAAGAAAACTGGATCTACTAACGAAAAGGAAATTTCGACATCTAGTTACAATTCAACTCTTGCAACGCAAACGAACTCAGTAAAGGATGGACAAAGAAAGGAAACTTTACTCTTCTGTAGAGAGATAATGGTCTTCAATCCTTCACTGACCAAACGACAAGAAAAGGCTTTGGCATTATTTGATCTAGGATCACAATTATAACTAATTTCCAAGGAATTATTGCATCGATTAGAATTAACTGAAACGGAAGAACGAAATTTGAAGCTAGCTCCGTTTGGTTTAAAGAAACCTAAATCACGTCGCACTACTCTTACTCAGCTAAGCGTACAAACAATAGGAAAGGAAATCATAACATTGTACGTCAACGTAATCGAATATTTGACTAATAAATTACGAGTTGTTGAAACACTGAATGAGGGCCAATTCAAAAATTTAACGAATTACTGGAAACGACCCGATATCCTTATTGGTGCTGACTACTTTTTTAAATTAGTTGATTTAAAAGGAACCAAAGAATTAATTTCAAGATACTTATTACTACAATCAAAAATTGATCCAATGATTGTTGGAAGAGGTGACATAAACAAAATTTGCAAAAGTAATTCGTTATACATTTAAACACAGTAAGCGAAGTCAATGTCAATTTCAATTCGGAACTTGAAAAATTCTGGAAATTGGGAATGATAGGAATTCAAGAACCTCCTACAGCTGATGACAACGACGAAGCATTAAAACATTTCAAAGGGACTATTTATAAACAACATGGAAGACATCATGTTTGCTGGCCTTGGAACGATTCCAAGAACAAATTAAGTAACAACTATGGATTATGCATTTGACGTTTAAAGAACTTGATCACTCGTCTACAGCACAAATCAATTCTTCATTTATACCATGAAACAATTCAAGATCAACTACGATCAGGCATAATTGAAGAAGTATATCCGAAGGATGAAATAGACGTTATACACTATTTACCACATCATGAAGTGCTAACTCCTAATAAAGCCTCAACCAAACTGAAGATTGTTCATGATTCCTCAGCGCATCTCAAAGGATTTAAAAGTCTGAATGTAGTATTGTACCGAGGACCAGTAATGCTGCCAGATCTAGTAGGAGTACTATTACGCTTTCGAATGATAAGAATAGTGATAATTGCCGATATCGAAAAGGCATTTTTGCAGTTAGGATTACAATATGAAGAAATAAATTGTACTCGTTTTCTTTGGCTAAACGACATCGATAAAGAAATAAACGATGAAAATATAAAATGCTACCGCTTCAAAAGAGTTCCGTTTGGAGTATGGTAGGTATCGTCTTGTTGAAGTGTGGTTGAGTGGTATTGTTATTTATTTTTTGTTGATGGGTATTGCTTTTACTGGTTATGTTTTAATTTGAGGGCAAATAAACGATGAAAATATAAAATGCTACCGCTTCAAAAGAGTTCCGTTTGGAGTGATATCATCACCCTTTTTATTATCAGCTACACTGAATTATCATCTTGAAAATTATGGCAGCACAACGGCATGGGAAATAAGAAAGAATCTATAGGTGGATAACATTACCATATCTGCAAATGGAACAGAAGAAGCCTTATATAAGTACAAGGAAATGAAGAGTATTTTTGAAGAGGCCTCAATGAAAATAAGAAAATTTCTTTCGAACGATGAAGAATTCAATGAAAGAATATCAGAATATGATCGAAGTACAAGCAACAAGGAAAATTTTCTCGGTCTCAAATGGATTCATGGCCTCGATGTTATTCGTGTAACATTAAAACCATGGGTTGGAAAGAAAATAACCAAAAGAACGATTATACAATTCGTTGCTTCGCAATAT
>JAOVVO010000981.1:0-23562 GCA_028564675.1 Onchocerca lupi | reverse complement strand
ATATATATATATATTATATGAGATAGCTCTTCCATGTTTTTGGAAGTTTGTGTTTTTGAACTGGTTTTGTCATATATTGCACGTACACCGGATATATGCTTACATAACACATTTATCATGGGTATATATGAAAGTTGTGATCTAAAAATTGCACAGACCTTTACTCGTGGCTTCAAAAATGCTTTTGCTAAATCCGAAACTGGCAGTCCAAGCAAGCAACATATTTTTTGTGCAACTGAAATCAATAACTAGATTATTCAATTAAAATGAAATTAACCAGAAAAAAGAAAGAAAGAAAAAAGAAAACGAAATTAAGAGAAATCAAATCACCAAAATTATGATATACTCGATGACAAAATTTCTAAATAGTGAATATCGACTGCAAAAATACATTTGATATTAAAAATACCAAAAGTATTAAAATTTGGAAAACAGAACCTCTATCATCGACAAGTACTGCTTGGTCAGAAGTACGATCTTCAGTAAAGGATAAGTTCCCCAATAGTAAAATTGCACATGTTATTCGCATTACTGCTAAAATAAAATCCAGTTATTTTATTCCTTGCATGGAATAAATATTACTTCTACATTTACGAATTCAACTTCATGTGTTTGATCATATATTTTATTAGCTGTTCTGAGAAAGATAATATTTTAAAGTTTAGAAAATAGTTCACAGCATAATGAAATATAGCATGAAGTTATTACAATCTCGAAAAGTAGATATTTATTCCATAACTCAGTTCAAATTGAATCATTTGATTTACCATTAATGTCTATGTTCGAAAAATCCATCCCTCTCATCGCATTCAAAGTATTTGACAATTCAGATGCATCATCAACATTCGGAATGACGAGGTTCCCATTAGTAAGAAAACGATAGTTGTCAATATCGTCCATTAAAAATATACCTGCGAGATGATCAATTTATTTCGTACTAGTGATAATTCACTCCATGATCAATTATCTTTTATTACTATATTTATTCTCAAAATCCATCCTAGCATCATAAGAAATAACTTTATATTAAAATAATATTTTGAAAGGTTTGCTCTTATTTCTACTACATAATTAGACAAGAGAATCCAGAGCATTCAAATCTAAATTACTCGTTTCTAATATTCATTTCCAATATTTACTTTTCTGGTTAGAAGATGCACCAAGCAATAACTGATAAAAAAAGTGGAATGATCGCTCATTTGCTGCTTGTCGAATAGTACGTGACTTTTCCAACAAATAATGTTCGATGTTTGCACCCGATATGCAACCACTCTGATCGAAATTTATCCTGATAAATTTACCCTATAATGAATCTTCACTAACCTCTAGCAGTTAAATTTATGACTTGCAGTAAATGTAGCAAGCAAGAATCTCAAAATTATTTGATCTTTAATTGGTAAAAATGAATTTTCCTGTAGATGGAAAATCTAAAATCCACAGTTTTTTAGCTGCAATTCGACAATAAACAATTAACTGATTTATTCTCCTTTTTGAGTTATACAGAGGTAGTAAACTAAAGAAAAGAAAGTGGTAAGACGATGTCGAAGTAAAATGGTGTAAGAAATGAAAATCATGAAAAGTAGCATTCTTCTAAGAAAAATGAACTCACTGTCAGCAGTTAACTAGAACCACTGATAATAAAAAGAAATATAACTTGCAAATCTCGATGAATTGTCATTCTTAACTGTTTTACTGTTACCAAAAGCTTCGAGGATCGGATTCGCTAATAGCAACTGATCTTCCAATTGACCCTACATCATATTTTTAATCAAATAATTTCCGCAATGAAATTCTTAAATTATTCTTTCTTCGTTACCAGCACTCTCTAATATTCGCTAATTTTGTAAAAGAATAATATTTGCTTTTCCAAAACTAACAATTTAAAAGGAAAGAAAAAAAACTTACGACAGATGACTTGCTTTCCGAAAAAGGTGACAATGACTTTGATGTCTGCAAAAGATTCTGAGTGCAGAAGAATTAAAAACGAAGAAATAATTTGAAATAAGAAGAAAGTCATATTTCAATCACTAATTAAAGTCTAGAAATCTTATTGTTTTGAAACATAAATCGGAACATAAATCTCAATTAAAACCAGGACAATAAAGCAGCTGCTAAAGTCTTAAGTTCACATGATGATCAATGTAAGCTTTTGACTGAATTGAAATTTTGAAAGAAAATGGGCATTCGATGACTATTAAGGATATAAAAATAAAGCACTACTGAGAAGTGGAACTAAAAAATTAATGAAGAGAAACGAAATTTGCTTTGTAAATAACTTCATAAAAAATTTTTACCATCGCGTTCCAAGCCTATATCTTCCCAGAATTTTTCAGTATTTATTTCAAAAAAATTGCAGAAGTATTTAGTTTAGAAAAATTGCAGAAGACAGCAAAAACATGATCAATTTTCAATAAAATATAAATTTCACGGAAAATTCAACCTTTCCAGGGTTCCTAACAACTGATGATCGCATATTCCGTCCCGCAATATCCACCAAATACTGGACTATTTTCTTCGTATTTTCTGTTTTTCCAGCACCTGATTCCCCCGTACAAAGGATAGATTGATCCTCTCGCTCTAAAATTTCTATTCATTCTAATATTCTATTTTTAAACACAGTCTTGACTTCTATAACTTTTACCAATATAAAAATTCACAAAAACGAACGATGCAACATTTCGTGATACGCATAATCAGTCACAGCGAATATATGAGGAGGTACTTCATGTCGCTTTCGTCCACGATAATTTTTCATAACTGCTGTTGAATAGATGTGAGGCATCCATTTGTATGGATTGATAACGATACAAAATATACCAGAATATGTCTATAAGCAGAAGCTATATAAGTAATGCGGAGCTGATCTTCCAATATATCAATCGATATGTCAACAATGTTAATCTCATAAATTCACTTATACTAAAGCTAATATGTTCGACTCTCCACAAATAACTACAGAAAATGCTGAAAACTTACGTATATAAGTGATGAATAATATCGCTGCCGAAGGTTGTGGAGAATACAAGCTTCGTTTAAGTACGAAAGTGACGACATATCTTCTATTTTGTCTAGTTTAGCTGGATTTACAGACTGCAACTCTTCTCGGCATATGGTTATTTGACGATCTGTACCTTCAATCCTCAATAATACACGATCATCTGCTACATTCTAAAACATGATAATAACTCATATTAGCCATTTAAAATGCATTTGTTGACTTTCATGATAATATCATTTCTCCAAGATATAATCACAAGCGTCAACTACAGTCATGTCATATCTCTCATGAAGACTAAATTGATAATAGCCGAAACATAAAAATTGAAGTCCATATAAGCGCCACTTGCAGTCAGTTTTATAGCCTATTTTATTTTTTTTTTTCTTGAGCAAAATAATAAATAATGACAATTTTCCGGACCTCCCACCAAAACTGCTCCATTGCTTCATTTTTACATGATCTAATTTTTCTATACATGAATGAATTAAATGATTTTTTACGGAAATCTCATTTATTTGAAAAAATCATAAAATTATTGCGAATATGATTAATTTAGTTGCGAAAGTTGTATATTTACTTATAAGAAAAGTGTTTACTTAGTAATACAAATGCTAGCTTATGTAACCTTACAGAAATTGTAATTTAATTCATATCTGTGTGTGGAAATTATACAAAACAATCGCAGATTTTGCCCTGAGAGCCAACTCTGTAAAAAAAAAAAAAAAAAAAAAAAATTTATTTCAGAACTTACCCGAATTACAACACCTATAACATATCCTTCAGTAGCATCTGGTATCCAAACACGTTCATCCAATTTTGGACTGGTCGCATTCAAAGTTCCCAATTTCTTCATGTTAAAGTTAAAATTGTAATCCAGGAACTCATAAAATGATAGGCTAAATTTAACGAAAAGAGATTAGATAAAGTAATAATTATACATACAGTTTAATACTAATATTAGTGATAGTTCAATATTAGTTCAATTCTAATAGTTCATTCCGAATGATGCTTATAAACCATGATTAACTGCATAAAAGCTTTCAAGGCAGAACTGAGACAAACTTCATAAGTAAATGCAAATGATCCGTTATTTGAAAAATCTCACATATTTCATGATGATATTAGATTAATCGATCAAACCGACTGGATTAACCAACCTTCATATATTTGATGTTCATTTTCAGTCATATATATGCTAATTTTACAAATTTAAGATTTTCATAATTTACAAATTCCGAAGTAAGATTCCAATAGGTTATTAACTAAAAGTCAAAACTTCTTCACAATTTTTGTTGGTTTAAATCATACTATCTTAGTCGAATTTTAATAAATCACTAAGGAGATCAAGATGGAATATAATTTCGTTTATTTCTATCCTACGAGATAACTATCTTCGGAAAATAAAATTAAAAGAAATACACGATTGCGCAAGAAATGAAACGAACAAACCTCGCAAAGACAAGCAAAAAAAACGGAAGAAGAGTTTAAATTCAACAGACTGTTTGAAAATGGCGCGCCGACTCGATATGAAATTCTAGTTCGAAAAGCTACTTCTTTTGCTTGGTTTTTCTTTTGTTGAGCCGCGATCGACATATTCAGTGGAATTTTAGATTTATTAAGGAAATATGTCTCATTTAATTCCAAAATTATTATGTTTTCTCACATTTTGCATTTGGATATTTGTTTTTTTCGGGAAATAGTCGAAATATTCACGAAATCCTAAGCTTATTACATATATTTGACACAATTTTAAATCTATTCACGTTTTGTTTATTTGCACGTTTGTTTTTTTTTCTCGGGATACAATCAAAATATTTCACGAAAGACATTGTGAAGATATATTTCACGCAATTCTAGGCTTACTACGAAATACGTTTGCAATAAGAATGCTTAGGATCTTTTATTTTATAATATAGATATTAATGTTTTTATATAATGAAAAATTGATATTTTCTGACAAGAGCTACCATATCGAAAGATTTTAGTATTGCAAAGTTCCAATTAATGCGAATTTTTTATAATTTTGAATATTAAACACAACTGCTATCAATATATTATAAAATAATACCGATAAATCTCTGTCTTCCCTTTATCTTTCTCCATCCTTTTTTTTTTTCTACATTACTTTGCTTTATGCTAATCATTTGTTGTATTGAAGTTACATCGGAATTTATTGAGACAAGAATTTTTATTTATCAGTGATTCGCATTTGATCTAATCGGATTTCATATCTAATAATATGTTATTCGGCGTCTCAAATAAAATTTGTATCCAATTTTTTGAATCACATCATTGGAAATCACCATTTGAAGAATTTCTATTTATGTAACTTACTTTGCTTAAATTATCAACAAAAGTGACGAATACGAATATATTTAGATATATTTGAAACATGTTGTTCAGATTTATTGTTCAGATATATTCGATCAATGTCAAATATGCGGGGCAAAAATAGAAATGTTTGAAAAAAAACAAATAATATACTATAGGTGTCGGAAAAATCGAAATATTTTTTGGAATATAGATGTGACGAAATAATTGAAAACCTTTGTATCATAGAAATATCTTGGTATAAGCAAACTTTTGACCTTTATGCTATATTTAATTTATTATAAAATGTGTTGTACTATATTGGCATGGAGCAAACTTCCTTCGCTTGCAGTGCTAATGTGTTTTAAGTCATCTCTGCGCTATAAGTTAATATGTTGTAAACTGTATCAGGATTCATATGTAGTAAACAACTTCACTATATGAAGAGTTCATATCTGAACTGGTTGATTGATTGATTCAATCATTCATTCATATAATCCTTTACTTTGATCGGTTTCCGGTGAGGACGTTCTCCAAACTTCATCAACTTTATCAATCCGCAATATCTTCCCTGCTATTCATTATAACTTCCCTACTATCAAAAAGAATGCGAAATTATCAGTTGTATTATCAATTTATTGTGTACCATAGTTGCGGTAAATAGAATTGTCATATCAAACACTTCATTAAGCAACAAAATCATCTGTACCAAATTCTAATCTCTAAAAGAAAACCTTTCACAAATTATTTTCACAACAATAGGAGAAATTGATGATCAAATTTACTATTTACGTTACGTCAAATACACCAATTATGTAAATCTGCTTCCTCATTTACCAAAATTCCGCAGTGTTAATCTTTCTGCTGGAAATAAAACCAATTTTTTATTGCATGATCTTTATCCGGAAAAAGGATACCAAGCTTAATTTATTTGAGATTATACTTAAAATTTTCTGTTCTAGGTTATAAATATCTCACCAGCTAATGCCATTACAATAGATTTACATTTAAAAAATTAAATTACTATAACTAGAAGAGTATTTAAAAAAAAAAAAAAAAGATAGGAAAGCACTCTAAACTTGACAGTCATTAAAACAAAATATTTATCACTTATAGAATGATATGAACTGTTTTAAATATTAAAGCAACACTAAGGAGCATGAATGTTACATTTCAAGTAAAACCAGAGAAAAAGAAGAAAATAATCCTTAATCCTGAAATGTTACATCGACGATTTCTAATATTTCATCCTTTGTTCTTCAAAATCTCGAAATCACTGAATTCCAAGCATAATGTTACTTCTAAAGAAGTAAAAGACAACAATATATAAGCTCTTATGAGTGGCAGAAATGTTACATTTTTTTTTTTGTAGCTGTATATCTGTTTTGATACTCGTCATAACCAGGCAAATTTTGGAAATCTTTCTCCTGGAAAAGATTTCCTGCATATGCAATTAGACTAACATTCGAATTAATCAGAAAATCACTTGTGAAATCCGTCTTGTTCAGGCAATTTTCTTCCACTCGAAGTGTTCTCAAAGCCTCGCAATGCACCAAGTTTGCTGCATTAAGCGAATTTAGTCTATTTTGATTCAAATTAAGTTCCGAAGTTTTTAAAAATTTTACCTGAAATTATAGAAAAAAATGAAAGAAAAAAGTGAACGATGAACTCTTCTTGACATTTGATTTTCCTAGCAATTTTCAATGATATGGCTTTTCTAGGGAAACTTCTTATCTTTAGAGTTTCCAAAATAAATCTTTCACTGCCTTGACTTATAAGCGCTAGTGCATTAAAATGAAGAATAAAAAATGAAGGATTTCAAACTAACTCATTCTTCACTGAACAATATTAGAAAAATATGGCACTAAAATTCAAGTTTTTTTGAATTTTGATTGGAATATCGAATTGATTTATTTGCTAAAATAAAAGTGTGGAATCTCTAGCACTAATGGATAGACAGAAATTTGACTCAAACACAACTGAAATAATTCAAAACTGACCTCATCGGGAAGAAACTCGATGAAATTGGATGATATGTCAAGAATGTCAAGTGTTGACAGATGGCATAAACATACAGGTAAGTGTGTGAACTTATTTTTTGACAAATTCAGTGTTTTTAGCGAACATAAACCAGCCAACGATTGCGGAAGGCAGCTAAGACGATTGCATGACAGATCCAGAATTTCCAGCTTTTTCAGAACACCTATTTCATCCGGTAAACTTTCCAATTCATTATTGGAAAGATGAAGCTGTTTTAGATTACTAAACAAACTGATAAATGTTGGCAGGGTTCGGATTTTGTTCTGTGAAACATCCAAATTGCGAAGAATTTCAGAAACCTATATATGGTTATAAATTAGTTTATTTATAAAAAAATTTAATGTAAAAATTGCTCCTGACACCGATAAAATATTGATAACATCGAAGAATACTGCTAGATTCAAATTATGACTGAAAACGAAAAATCTCTTCCTATACTTTTTTTTCAATCCAGATATAGACATGTTGCTAATAAAATCTGTCCTTGGCACTCATATGGTGTGAGATGATAAAAGTTAAATAATGTCACAAACCAGGATTACTCCGTACCACGAGTTTCTCTTAATAACTTATATATGAACGCAATACTACAATTACTAAAAAAATAGCGACATCGAATGATCGGTCATCATCAAGAAAAAGTATTAACATTAATTACTGAAAATGCTATTAGTCTTAAATGATTGAGTATTACCCAAGAAGTATATTAATACTGAATGGTTGGATAAAATCAGCAACTTATATTAAAAATTAAAAAAAGGGGGAAAAATGCCTACTTCTTGCAATTGTTCAGGCAATATTTTCAAGCCATTATTTCTTAGTTGCAAAACTCGACTTTTTTGCGCCGTTTCCAGATGATGATGTAAGACTGATGGAGAAAGACGATGTTTAATTCCCAAATTTATCTTTTTTTTTCCCGAAGATCCATGTGCTCCTGCAGATGATAATTCCAGTTTCGAAGAATCGTTTCCCATCGTTCATTTTAACAGTTGTAAAACATTGAATTTAGTCTAAAATTTACATCCAGTATTGTAATAAACACAATATATTAAGCTTTTCTAAAAGTTGCACGTTATCACAAGATTATTGTGAAATGAACACGCTCAAGCTAGATGACAATAGCAAAAAATTTAAAATAAATCTTACTCTGTTATCGGGCCATTGAAAATTGTTTTAAAAAACGCCGAATTTAAGGAAATGTCAAGATTCGTATATTATTTTGACCAATTTAACTAGCCGGCACAATAATAACACTTTGTAATAAAATCAATAAGTTAAATAATAAGATTGCATATTGCAACAAACTTAATTACATAACCAGCAGAGAAATCTCCGATATTTCTTTCAGTTTTACGCCAACGCTTTCATTATAGAGATATGGTGATATTTCAATCACTACTCAAAGAGACTAATAAACAACTGCCGGATATGATGAGTGAGATGATAACCAATGAATATTATCACTACTAATCAATCTTATAAAAAAATTATGGAATCACCGAAAGTTTATTAATGTTTTACAATTATAATAAAAGAAGTAACAAAAGTATATCAAAAAGAGCAAATACAAGTCACGATATTAAGCATGCGAAGTAATATCAAACAAGACGTTATTTACTAACTTGCTTCTTATCGTGCAACATAGTGATCAATAAATATATAACACAGTAAATGTGCATAACTGCAAATCTTATCATATTTTCAATATGAAATATAAAAAGGGACATTTCCAAATATATATTAAGAAAAAAGTATATTATATCTTCTGAACTTTTAAACAGAGAATGAACAAACAATAACATCACTGCTTGCTACATGTATTTAATAGATTATTTATACTCGAAATTATCTGAAACTTCTTTGATATATGTATGTTAATTATTGGACATCACATATAGAATTAAATTTGACTTCATATAGATAGCATATAACATAGTTTTATTGTTCATCAGATCACCAGACATTACTTCTACCACTCATCCCACCTTTAAGCAATTCTTCTAGCTGACTTACATTGAGTAAATCAATTCCAAAATTCTGATCTGCATGACTGAGTACCAGATGTAAAGGTGTTTTCTTACCTGACATGAGGATTAACTCAAAGTCTTTGATTCTCTGTTGCTAACTTCCCTGCCTACCTTACACCTTATAAAATCCATAATTTGTCTTAAATATTAAGAATACTATCCCTCTTAATCATTAATTCTTTATTTTCTACCATTCCCTACATCCAGAAACTTAACTTCTATGTCTATCCTTATAAATGAAATTTTCTTTCCCTAACTCCTTCCATTTAACATTACTCTCAGCCTCCTTATTTCATGAGATCGGATCAAAATCAATAATTGTAGCAATAACAAAATGCTTTATTCCACACTGAACTTTTCAGTACTCTTGTTTTTTCAAACAAGTAATAAAATTTTTTCATTAAGTTAGACCTACCATTTTTTTTTTAAATAAGTTACTTATACAGATTTTCCCATTTCTATTTTGCGCATATTTGATTTGTATAAATCTCCATATTGTTTCTTTGTCTACCCTAATTAACTTGTTTCTTCTGCACTGTAAAACAACATCATCAAAAACTTATATTGGTTCAAATTCTGTGTTAGCAAGAAAGGATGTTTTTTACCTAGAATACTTTTTTACCCATTTTGTTTGTTATACTTTCTGCAGAGAAATAACTTAGCCACAACTCTTGATAGGTAATACCAAGATAATGATGCTTTCTTTTTTTTTTTCTTTCTGAAAAAAATAACTAAATATATTTGCTAAAAAAAAATAAATTTTTTTTCTGAAAATATAACTAAATATATTTCTTATCTATCGAAAAAAATCATGCTTATTGTTACCAATGCTTATCAATTATATATCAGTAATATTGGTAGCTTTCATCGGAAAGTTTCATAAAAAAGATCAAGATTGAAATCTTATAATTTCTAGAAATCTGACCTATCTTTTTCTAATAATGATCTCAAAAAAAATCTAGGATCAAGAATTAATCTATTTTAATTAAAAAATAAATTAATTAATTCATCATATTTCTATCATTTCTTCTTCCGCTGTTGCGTGACTTGTTGCGTAACCATCGTTGTATACCTCGTTTGACTGATTCCAGTCAATAAAAACAATAAAAATGCGGAGAATAGTAGACAGACCTGGAAATACAAATACGGAAAATGGAAAAGCTACGAAATACAATTTGAAACTTATTGCCGTTTCGTAATTATTTGAAACAGCCTTACTTTGTTAAGAAACAATTATTAAAGAACAGTTATTAGGTCTTAACTGTTCTTTAATTTCTTCTACCAACAACACTATTCCAGCGATGCATCTTATATATAACCGGACAAGGATAAGCATTAACATTCCAGGCAGGATTACAGTACTTTAGCTATTCCATTACTTCTTTGTTTGTCGATCCGTCTGAATGCTAGAGTTCTGCTCTTTTCTACCCACCAAAAGTATTGAAACTTTTTTCTGTCTGAGCATTGATAACGGAGTTACATTTTTCTCGTCGTATTTTTCTTGCAGATTGCGAATGAGAACTTTTCATTGTTTTGAAACTTAATTTTACAAAAAATTAAGCAGAATCTGGTACCTTCATCTACATTATTTTTTATTCAATACTATTAATTTTAATTATTTAGACGACTTTCTGCTATATTTAGAAAGTCTCAAGAAATTGCATAAAGGAATCATAAATTTTCTTTCTCTCCTTTTTAGCACCAATTTCCTTCGGAATTTCGCAAAATTCAGTGTCCGGAAATTTAATTTCAAAACGTTTCGAGATAAATTATAACTTCAGGAAAAAAAGAACTATTAATCATCTAACCGTAATGGCGACTCGATGAATAGTCGCAGAAGAAATGGCAGCGACCATCAGACATACGAAGACGTCGGTAAGTCCGGCCTTGACTTCTTTACCAATTGAAAACATTTGAAAATTTGATAAAGCTGTGAGCAGAAATACAAAAACTAAAGAACCCAAACCACCAGCAATTAACGTTCCCAATTTGGAAGCCGCTAAATCATTCTGAAAAAAAAGAAAAAAACAAAAAAAACAAAGGTTATTTGAATCGATAACATAAAATGAATCAAAATATCAATAAGATTATAAAAAAAACACTAAAATATCCCTTTCAACACTTGTTGACGCAATTTAATCCTGTAAAAAATTGGCCTTAAGGAAAAGTTGCGATGATTAATCAGAATTTATCATATCATAATAACTATAAGATATTTTACCGTAGCTTCTCTTCTCTAACATGGTAACACGGTAACACGCTAAAATAGTAGGAAAAAATTCTTACCACAGTCTACAAGCAAAAGCCATATCTAAATACAGTTACTTACTTTCATAATTTGGCTAGTTGCAATAATAATAACGGCAATAAGAAAAGCGACCAAAGCACTGGCTGAATGATTTGCCATCTCTAATCTAAAATATCAGCAAGTGAAATTGAACAGCTTCACATTAATTTTATACAAACAAATTTCTGCACTATTCTTTACAATAATTTTCTATAACCAATGCATAACAATTATATAATTTAAAATATTTAACAGTTCCCTCTATGACAACATGAAAATAACTCGAAAAAAAAAATTCAAAAATGTGGAGAAAAAATTGCAATTAAATACGTGGAAACATAAATAATATAAAAGTTTCCTTTTTTATGACTCGATTAATTTGCTCAATCTTACTATAGATTAGTTCAAAAATCATCACAATTTTAAAATCTCTCCTCATTTACAACTTTTGTTACAGATAATAAAAGTTGACATTTCTGCAAAATCTTTTCAATCCCTAACAATTACTATCTCAAAATATCATCAATCTTTATACCCTCCTCACCAATGTTTATCTCTCATCTACCCCTAATAACGCCTTCATGTTTTATCTGGCATACTATCCATCGTCTTTGTACTACGTAATCGGTCCCTTCAATTGATAGTATCGATAGATAACTATGACATGCCGATTGACTTGAAACCAGTGAAAATCGGCATCCCACCCTAGGTATTCAACATCATTTCACTTTCTGATAAGTCATTGTCATCTTCGAATACGTGTACCATTCCTTAATGTATGAGATCATTTTATTTATTGATCAGTCATTAAAATCAACGTACGTGGAATCTGTGAACTCTACTGAAACAGTCTTATGGTATTTTGTTTATTGGCTAAAGTTTCATTATACTACACATTATAGTTTTTAAGATTTTTTTCTAGACATAAAGATATACATAAGTATTATTGTATCAAGTATTTATACACACACGGATACCATGAACTTATCAGCCAATTTTTGTCTCCGAAAACTATCACTATTTTATTGTAATTGCCATTATTATCATTGTTACTCTTATCATTTCTGTTTCTGCTATTATTGTTTTTGTTATCAAATCAAAATTATCATTATTATAATCATCAGTCATTGCTAATGTTGTTGTCATTATCTTTATTGCAAATTATTATCATTATCATCATTATCAGCATGATCGCAGCATTATCATTATTGATGAGAATGAAAATTCAACGAATGTTTGATTATTTCTAAAGAAAGAAAAAGATAGCAATTTTAGGTGGAACTTTGCAACAAGAAGATCGTTTTGAGGAATTCTTTGCTCTTTCCATTCATCCAGTAATGAACTGACAGACACATACAAATGATAAATCTATCACACTAATCGATTATAAATACTTCACTCTAAATACTTCTTCAAATCATTCACTGGGGAATGTAATGCATATGAAAAAGTGGTGCACACACCCACGCACACACACACACACACACACACACAACACAATATGATATAATAAATAAAACTTCTCAAATTTGGTAAAAGGTTTTGCAAAAAATATCCATGGGAATACTTTTTTGGATATAAGCAACTAATATGATGCAAATAATTTGATATTCAAATTTAACTCGATTATTTGATTTATTTCGCATAATTAATATGAATATTTGATGTTTTCCTATTCTGATATAAATGATCGTCAAAAAAGAAAAAGATGCACAGAAAGTATGAATGATTCAGGGTACAAAATTATACAATATTGCTAAGCTAATATAAAAATGATAAATAAGAAGTTGGAAAATGATACTATAGAGAGATAGGAAAAAAAAAAAACTTATCATTTTTATAATTAAATCTAACATGATAAGAGTTAAGACATTAACATGATATCAAATTACAATGGATGAAAAGCATCACAATACTAAAAATGAAAAAAAAAAAAGAAAGCAATACATAGTACTTTGATAATCTTATAAATGCTGCGAAAACTGCAACATTTATCATTTCTGAATATTTTGACATGAAGATTGACGATAGCAGATCAGATTATAGATAAATTGTAATTAAATTTTAATATAAATTATTGCAGAAATAGTATAAAATTTATATTAAGTCATTTTATATTAATTTCTATTAAAATATAATTTCGCGCTTCTTTTAATGTTCTGAAAAAGTTTCCCTTTTTTCGGATGCTTAGTAATGGTTGAGTACTCATGTTTCTTATTGAATTATTTAAGTACTCAGTCATTCCATTATTACTCAAATTAATGTATTTAAATAGTTGGGCACTGTCTACTTTCATTTCCAGTATTGTTGCGATGCAATAACAATTTATTTTAAATGCTTGCAATTGTTAATAATTTATGAATTATGATGACTAAATTAAAGTTGCATAGGACTTTTTTTTCGATCTGACTAAAACTTTGATAATTGTGGCTTTGAATCAACTAAAATTTCCTTTATTAGTATTAAATTTTGAGAAAGAAACTATTCAGTTTAAATTTATTTATTTATAAAATAGGTGAGCAAATATGATAAACATTTTATTCTTGTAAAAATATTTCGCTATTTAAATTTAAATAAAATAGTAACATCAAATTTAGTAACGATTATCATTGTAAAAAATGATTTTTTTTTTTTTTTTTTCATTAATATGATAGGAACTGATGGTGATAGTAATATTATCGTATAATAATTTATATTTTATCATCTATATTATCATATTATTATAATATTATTGAAAATTTTAATGAAAGTTATGATAATTAGAAAATTGCATCCAAAATTTCCTCAAAAATACGATAATTTATGGAAGCAAATTTTCAGGATGAAACAAACAGGCCTTAATGTCCTATGGGATTTGATATGTAGATAAATCACCCCGAGATGAACAATAATAGTTTTGATCGTTTTAAACGGTTTCTTCGTCCGAAGGGAGAAAAGAAGAGAATCTATCTATCAATTATAATATGTGGAAACAATAATACATCTCTATCGTTTAGCCAAAGTCAAATAACATTTCCCGTGGGAAGGCCAAGAAGTTGATTATTTCATAATAAGGATGGATGAAAGAAAAGTCTTAAAAGGCTTGTGAAATGCCATTGCAGAAGAATGACATTGAAATTCAATGGATAAAGTATAGTTTGAGGAGATAACTTACGAAGAGCTGTATTGAATGAAATTTAGAAATGCATAAAAAAATAAAAAAACAAAGATGGATCTATGTTTTAGGATATTTTCAAAAAAAAAAAAAAAAAAAAAAAAAAAAAAAAAAACTAAAAAGCCAAAAAATTTAAAAAAAAAAAAAAAAAAAAAAAAAAACGTAAAACTTTCTAATTCCATTCTTATATCAAGTATTACTGTCTTGGGAATTGAATAATTAAGACTGCATCAATATATAGCAGCTAATAGATATATATATTTAAACAACTTTGTCTCACTCAATGTTTACTGTAATCATTTTAAATTTTGAAAAATGAAACTTTATCAAAAAAAAAAGAGATTGAAAAATTGAGGAATTTTTCGAAAAATTTTCCAAGAAAAATTGCTTCCATTTACCATAATTCATAATATTAAAATGATTTTACTCTATTACGATATAAGTATAAACTATCATTTGCAGCAAAAGAATTTGACCATAATATATTATTATTGATTGTGATGATTTAATGCAATCAAAACAGCAAACGAAATTGTTTAAAAATATTAAATGCAAAATTCGCCTCTAATTGTCGGTTGGTTATCCACAAATAATACCCAAAAAGTATCAGCTTATCAATGATAGCCTGTAATAGATATTATCAAAGATAATCTAGAACATCAATCTCACTCATTATTTATGTTAAAATATTGCTGAAAGATCATAAGGAAGTTTAAAATCCCGAGTTGTGTTCTATTATCATAGGCATAAAGAACTTTAAAATCTATAATATTTAAAATTTAGTTTAGCCATAAAAATGAGTGAAATAATTCTTAACTTAGCAATTATGGATAAATTAATGCAATTATGATTCAAAGTTGTGATTATTTTACTTTTTCTTTTATCAATACCAATAATAGTATGAAAGAAAAGAAAGATTTTTTTTTTTTTAACCCGAAATAACTAAATGATAAATAATTCAGTATAGTAATTATTCTTAATAAAACTAACCAGTTTAAAGATTCTTATCCATGTACATTCCTGAGTAGGAAATTTTTTTTGTACAAATGATAAACTTCATGATTTTTATTCACGTGAAAAAAAAAAAAAGAGGTGAAAAAGATATTCATCTTTTCAAACATACGGTAGAAAACTACAAAAATACCACATATGGTAGCAAGGTACAGTAATAATCTAATTTATAGTCATCATATACATATATTATATATATATATAAACAAATATATTTATATGTGCATAGACATTCAATAATTGGAACCGTAATTATTTTTTTTTTTTTTTTTTTAAAGAAAATCAGATTTGACTGTTTCATTTATTTTATACAATTTCTTTTTACCATTTATTAATTAAACTTTCTGATAGTTGGAAACATTTAAAATATTAAAATATTTAAATATTATTTGTTATCCATTATTAATATGCTAAATCTTTTGTATTAATTTAAAATATAATAATCATAATATCGTATGATATAGATCATGACGAAAATAATTGAAAAAAAAAAAAAGAAAAAAAGAAAGAGAAATAAACAAAACTGTGGTTATTCTACAATCTAAAAAAGAAAAACAAAAAACAAAAAATTACAAAACGAAATTACAAATTATTGATGCATGATTTGTTTTTCAACCATTTCTTCTGATGATAATGATAATGATGATGATGATGAAAATGGTAATAAAGGTGGCGTATTTTCACGTATTGTTATACCAGCAGGTTGCGTAATTGGAAATAATGGAAGCATAAATGGTGACATACTTTTACAAGCCTAAAAAAAATATTTCATTTTTTTATAATTCAAAAAATACATGATTTACACTTCAAACAAAATACAATATTTAATTTTAATAATTAATTTGCATAATTTTTGAAATTCAAATAATTTTGAATAATGTGAAATTGGTGTTACCTGTACACGAGGATATTTTGCATTTGGTCGCCTTCCACGTGGTACTCTTGAAGCAGTTAGTAGACTATCGATAGAAAATGTTTTATTTTTTGGCAATGTCATATTTTCGTTATTTTTTGCCTAAATTTATAATCTTTTATTGATTGAAAAAATAATAGTATTTAAATTATAATATTTCAGCAAACAAAAAAAAAGGAAATTAAAAATTTAAAAAAATGAAAACAAAAAAAAAAAAAACAAAATTAATTTTATAATCTTCATTCTACCTCATTTTCACCAGCAGTACTTGATTTTGCATTTCCGTTAGTATCAGACATGAAATTTTGTGTTCGTTGTTGAGCAGCCTTTCTCAATTGCTCTCTTTTATGCCATTTCGCTCGTCGATTTTGAAACCAAACCTTAAAAATAACAAATTTTAAATTTTTTAACCATACATTTTCTCAAACTTCACATCGATGTGACATGAATGTATTTTTCTTTTTGTTTTTCAATATTTCATAAAAAAAAGAATTATTTTGCAAACTTTCTGCAAAATAATTTTCATATTCTTTTCATTTAATTTTTACCGCAATTTTCAAAAAAAAAATCGAAACTAATGTAAATATCGCTATAATTGTAATAATTGGAGAAAGAAAAAAAAAGAAAAAAAAGAGAAAAGAAACGAAAATTAAGTATTAGAGAATGAAAACAATTGTAGAAATATCATATTAATTTTTATTAAAATTAACATTAAAAAAGAGAAAAAAAAAAGAACGAATGAATGAAAGAAAGAAAGAAAAGGAAAAAAGCAATAAAATAAATTTAAATTGCTTTATTGGTTTAGTTAAACAACATTAAATGGATGTAATCAAATTAGTTGCAATTTTTTTCTTTTTTTCTTTTTTGCTGAAATTTAATGGTTTGTTCCTTTTTTTTTTTTTTTTTTTCACTTTCTCTATCAATCTTTTAAAATAATGATTTTTTTCTCAAATCTTTTTCTCATTTCTTCTTTTTTCTATCATCTTTTCATTTTTTTTCGCCTTAACTTTTTTTTTTATCTTCGCAACAATCCCTTTTTCTTTTTCTTTCGATTATATCCGATAATTTCAGAATACAAAATTTTAGGAAAAAAAGAAAGAATAAATTGAGCATAGAGTAATTAGTAAATAAATTGACTGGAATTGATATAATGCATGATTTATTTTGATTATATCATTTTGCTCCTTTTTTTTTTTCTTTTTTTGAATTTTTTTTTTCATAAAGAAATTAAGGAAAGAAATATTTTCTTAATAAAATGAAAATAAAATGGTGCAGGAAGAAATTAGCTAATTACCGTAATTTCCTCATATTAGAAAAGTTTTCCGTATGAGATGTTTAGGATTACGGTAGATTGATTCAATTGCATTATAATAAAAAGCAGTATTATATTCGAAATGGAATGGCAATAAGATTAATATCAAGTTGAAAATAAAAACGAAATTTTCGAATTAGAAAAATTTTGCAACAACAATTAAGCATTCTCTTTTTCATTCATCTGAATCATGAACAACAACATCAATCTTGAGTTATTGAACAGTTATGATCATTTAACGAAGTTTGGAAGAAAAAAAAAAAATAAACAACAATTCTGACAAACATGATTGATAATTGTGATAAACACGATTGATAACCATAATAATCATGATTTTTATGGTAAACCATGAAGTTTGACTTGTATGATATTTAATTTTGAAAGGATTAGTAATGATTAGATATTATAAAACATCCTATATAATTCTAATTATTTCAATAACGCCAATAAAATAGATTCATAATTTACAGTAATTTGCATATTATATTTTTCCTTTGAATTATCAATTTTTCAATTATTTTATAAGATTTTTATATTCTTTTTTTTTTTTATTGTCAAGGGTACTGATTATTTGTTCATTTTTGATTTGGATTACGAAAAAAGAAATTAATAACTATGATAATTAATAACTGATTAAATTTGACACTTAATTTATGCTAGCAACGCGTTTGCAGAAACTTATTATTGCATGAAATGATCAAGTGTAACAATGCTATGAATGAGAATTTTTGAAAATGGAAAAATATATTACTTAGACTTGGAATGTTACCAGTTTTCTAAAGTTATTTAAAATTTCATTTTTTTTTCAATTTTAAGATTTGACTGTTTGAAATTAATGTTCAAAAAATCTTTACATATTCTCCTATTTTGCATTTCATGTTGAAATGAAAAAACTAAAAAAAAGTGAAAGACGTCTGAAATTTATTAAAACAAACAAATTTTAATTCATTTAAATTGTTGTTGAAAAATAAGCAAAAAAAAAATTGATATTTTCAAACTCATTTTAGAATCAGCAATTTTTATACGTCAACTTACCTGAACACGTGATTCGAGAAGATCTAAGCGTAACGCTAATGCTTCACGCATAAACACATCCGGATAATGGCTAGTTTCGAATGTATTTTCCAATTCTTCCAATTGCCAACTCGTAAAATTTGTCCTTACACGTCGTTTTTTACAATCTAATTTATCGCTATCTAGGAAAAAATTTTTCATTAATTACTAAATTTCAATCAAATTTTATCACAACTTAAAAAGCTGTTAAATTGTAAATTATTATGATTAAGTATAAATATCAGTTAATTTAAAAAAAAAAAAGATTTTTCTTTTGAATAAATTGAATACTTCAAAATATAATGATCTATTTATATATGTTATAATTTGACTAATAAAAGTAACATTTTCGTATCAAACTGGTTTCTATCATAATGTAAATTAATAAAGTTATCTATAATGTATATGCGTAATTATCAAACCGGATCCGGTTTTTTCAGCAATCCTTACACAATAATATCATCAAAGAATATCATTGCTATTTCTTACGAAAGTTTATCCTTTGGGATAAAATTATTCAAATTATCACTTTTTCTAGAATCCTTACAATCGACATCAGGCAAAGCGCTAAAATGTAATTGTTGCGAATGATTTTGCGGTAATTTTTCATGAACATCTTGATCCATCATCGAATGATTATCATTTCGGGTAGTATCCGGTGTCATTGAATGTGATGATGCTACTTCTGACTCATTGGATGATGTTGATTGCTGAGTTATTGATAAATCTGTTAAAATTAGTATAATAGATTATCATTTCAAAAATGTGTTAAAAGATGATGTTATCACGTATTTTATCAATCATATTCTACGTAAACACACAAATCTAATGCTATTAGCATGATGTATTGTCGTGTTAATTGTTTTAGATTGATTATAAAATACGAGTTTGTAAAAAAATAAACGTATGATTGTAAATAATACTTTTGCTCTTAAAAAAATTTGTCAAAAAAAAAAGATAAAAAATTTAACGTTTTCTATTTCTCAGATTTACTTAGCAATTAAGCTAATTTGATAATCAACTGGCAGCATACATAATTTAGAAATTTAAATGAAAAATTTCTTAAAAAAAAAGAAAAAAATGAATGATTAATCAAACATACTTCCTTGACCAAGTTGCTGTTGCATTTTCCAACATTCCTTCCAAAATTGTTGCACGTCAATGGGAGCAAACATTCAAAAATTTTCTAAATTAAAAAAATTTTCGAAATTTTTTCAGTTCTTTTTTTCGCCACCACATTAAATTTTTTGTTTTAATTGTCAAATTTTCGGACTTTTTTATCAGAGAATTGAAATTTAATTTAACATATTTATCATGAAACAATTGCTATCGTAATATTCTTTATCATTTTCGAAAGATATTATTCCTAACAGATGAAAGTTATGATAACCGGATAAAAAAGTAGAAAGGACAAATCTGCAAATATGAATCGTTAATGATTTGCTTAACATTGGCTTAGGCCGAAAAAAGATAATTTCTAGAGCAATTTTTATCAACTATTAGTACTTCAGAAAAATAAGATTAACTGGATGATCTCAAATAAATCAAAATTTTCATTTTGACATCAACGAAAGGATAAAAAAAATATGACATCAAAAAATAAATTTCCGGATTAAGATAAGGTGAGTATTCCATAAAATCGGAAATTAAAAAAATATTTTCTGAAAATGGATAAGTTAAACGCTTTTATAAAAATTTTCTTAATTTGAATTAAATTTGATAAGAATTTGCCTTCGAGTTCAAATCGTAATTTTATTCAAACATTCCCATTTGACTAACAATTATAGAGTAGAAATTTTCTTGCAATCAGATAGCAACATGCAAAGTTTGTGACCTAGTTAATGGATTTGTATAAAATAAGAATTTAATAATTCGAAAAATTTCCAAAAAATTGAAAAAGAAATTTAGATATTGCATTAAGATGTTAAGCATTCGAAAATTGACAATTATGTTAGAATTACCAAATATTATTATATATCATATTGAAATATAATTAAATTAAATTATTTGTTGTAACAAGACAGAAAGGAGGAACTAAATTTTGATCAAAACTTAAGATAAGTTTAAGCTAATAAAAAATTAAGTTGAATTCAAAATTCAAGTAAATACGAATGAATTGAAAAAATTAATCCGAATTAAGAACTTGAATAAAAATAAACTTGAAAAAAATAAAAAAAAAAAATAAAATTAATAATTTCCTATTCTATCCATAGAATAGCATGTATTTTTAGCACTATTTATCTAATCTAATACTTGGCTTAGTTTGCTCTTGGCCTAGACTAAACTATCTTCCAATGAAATATGCTAAAAGATTCTTAGCTTTAAAAGTTAGCTTCAACAGAGAAAGATAAATTTATCCAATCAGCAGAAGGAATGAATGAAATTGGAGGCGGTCGTTTGTTACTGCAACACCAATCCCAAACAAACAATTGATTAAGCTTCTTTTTTTTTTTTTTTTATCTTTCCATCGAAATTAATCAAAAGAATTGATAAAGATAAAATATATTCAAAAATTGATAATCAATTTCTGAATTCTTTTTGAATTATTAAAGATTATAATAAAAACTAATTTGCTAAAAATTTACAATGATTAATTGTAATAAAATTATGGTGAGAAAGAAATTAGCAAATAGAAATGAGAAAAGAAGTGATAATTATTAATTTAATTAAAAGGCAAAGATTTAAATAAATATTTCTATTGAATAAATTAATGATAAATGATAAAAGCAATTTGTATACATTTAGTATGATAATAGTAATGATTATCGTCATATAATCATTACTATTATTTGAATTAAATTGTTTTTTATTTTTATTTTTGAACTGTTTTTCTGGAAAGAAAACATTTAAAATTAATGAAATTAAGAAATTGAAATTTATTGAAAAAGCTGAGTTAAAAAAAAGGGTTAATCAAGAGTTTTTCTACTATTATTATATAGCAAATGCTTTGATACTTGTATTTTGATATTCGAAAATTTTGAATCTTATGAAATTTTCAATCTGAATAAATTTGAATCTTATAAAATTTTGGATCTGAAATGATTAGATGAAAAATATCGAAATAAACTTGCTGAATTTTTCTCCTGTTTTTGTCAAATTTTTGCCATAATTTATAATTGAATATTATTTGATATTAAAATGTTTTCTTTCAGAAAAAAAAAATTTATTCCGTAACAATTAATTTCAATTTCAATTTTAACATGGTTATATATCGATAATAGTGAAATAATGTATCTTTTTTTAAATATAAAATTAATTTCAAGATCTAAAAAAAAAAAAAAAATGAAATGTAAAATCAATTTAAGGAATTCATCCATTGAATGTTGCTTATAAATTAAGTATATGCCGTAAAAATATCTCAAAAAACAAAAAAAAAAAGAAAAAGAAAAAAACTTACTGAATCGAAGTGCAGATAAGTTTGAAAAGAAACTGACATTTAAAAAATAAAAAAAAAAAAAAGAAAAGAAAGCAAAAATTTAAAAGATAGGAAGAAGAAAAGATAAAGTTGCAAATTAAAAAAATATTTGGAAAAGTTTGATTAGTTTAAAAGAAAAAAAAAAGGAACAAATTCAGGAATAATATCAAGAAAAGGAAGAATTTGAAAGAAAATGATGAAGAAAGAAGAGGAAGAAAAGGAAAAAGTGGAATGAAGAGGTTAAAATGCTAATTCATGCATATATATTTATACGACAAATAGATTGTTTTTTTTTTCCTCATATTTTCTCTTCCTCCAGAAAGTAAAGAAAAAAGTATTTTATTGGAATTGTTTTGTTTTTTTTTTTTTTTTTTTGACTGCCTGAACTTGAAATTACTTCGCATAATACAAAAGAAAGATAATGAGAAAAATGGATAAAGTTTCAAATTAAAAAATGTCTCCATTAAATTTCAAGAATTGATTTAAAATAGTTAAAATAATTGGGAAATTTCGAGGAATCAAAAGAATGATGGAAATTAATTTGTTTGTTTTTCTTCTCTTTTAATTTTTGTTTTACTTATCATTTTGATGAAAAATAGTATATGATTTACGGGGAGGAAGAAAGAAAGAAAGTTCATATTTCAAGTTTTAATTTAAAATGAAGAATCGAACAAAATAGAAAAATCTCATCATACATTTTGTTATACGGTAGGAAAAAAAAAAAAAAAAAGATTGATTATTTATTGGATGATGAAAAGATACGATAAGAATTGTAAACTTAAATAATAAAACTTATGCTTGAATGTAATTTTATTTTAATTCCTTTCTTTTTTCTTTTTTTTCTCAAGCATTTCTTTAGCAATTTAGCGATTTCGTATTATTAATCATTAAAAAGTATCACTGATTAAGTAAATTAATATGCAAGCGGAAAAGAACTGAAAAGAAAAATAATAATAAAGACAATAATAATAGCATTGGTAATAAAAAATATTAACACTAGTGATAAAAATAATAGTAATAATAATAATAATAATAATAATAA